>JARQOD010004403.1:0-55174 GCA_033576555.1 Oophaga sylvatica
AATTTGGGGAGGGCAGGCTCAAAATTGCCACCCAAAAGGTGGACCAGTGGAAGGGTTGGTCTTTAACCCAGTGGGAAAGGGTTAGCGGCTAAAGGTTTTCTGTTTCCCCTTTGTTAATTTACCTGGGTAGTGTGTGCATCTTGCCAGAACCTCTCTGGACACGGGTTTACAGCCTGTTCTTCCAGCTGTTATGGGGGAATAGCTCAACCTAATCAAGAGGGAGGTCACGTACCGCACAAGGAGACTAGGTGGGTTGGGTATGGTAAACCCAGTAGTGTTCTTAGTGAACACCTTTCTTAAGGCCAATATTTCCAACCTCTGACTGGAGAGGGCTCCTTCGTGGGTATTCTCCTGCAGGGGTTGGTTTCAGCCCTTCTTCCAGGAATGGGAGACAGGAGGGCAAATGAAGGACCTCCGTACACCTCACGGGCATCTCCCGACTTACGCTCCCCCGGTTCTAAAGATAATCCGCCGGGGGGGTCTGGGAATGAGGGAAATCAGGACCATGTCGAGGCAATGCCTTGACAGAAGGGTTCTGTTGACCTATTTCCAGAAGCCCCTGGTCCTTAGGATTGCCCAGGCTGGGATCTGGAGGTGGGGCTCGGGTTTTTAAATTCAAAGCGGATCCCCACGAAGTTTTGGGACTTGGCCTGACGCTGCTTTCACGGGAGACTGTATGTAAGGGATAACCTGAAGTACAGGAACTCCGATGATCGGGGTTGTCCCCGTGAGGAGTGTGGCGACGTGCTGGAAAGCATGGAGCACTTCCTCCTTCGGTGTCCCTTTAATGCAGAGGTTTAAAATAGGGTGGGTGCTTCCATACGTTGGCAGCGGCTGGCGTCCCCTTTCCTACGCCGAGTGGGTCTATGGGGCGTTCAGATCCCTGGGTGGCCGAGAGCGGAGCACTTTATTCTTAGTTAGCGTATTGGTCAGGTTTTACAAGTGGAATGCACGGTGTTTATGTGTCGACGCACAGAAAGCCCTCCCCCGGGATGAGGTGGTTAGTAACATTCTGGGTGACCTGGGGAAGGTGCGTTCTTTGGAGTTTGAGAGGCTGGGTGTGAGGAGGGCCTCTTGGCTTTGAGGGGCTTCTCCTTTTAAAAACACACTCAAGGGAAAGTTGTTTTTGTGTGTGAATTGTGATAGGGATAGCATAAGGTGGTGGGGGGTGTGTTGAGGAGAGAAGTAGGGGAAAGATAGGGACAGGGAGGGACAATTGTAGGGATAGATAGAGAGTTAGTCAAGTTAAGTTAGTTAGAATAGGGATAGGGAGGGATAGATAGGGACAGTTTTTTAGAGTCAGGCGTAGGGACAGTCTTAGTCTGACAAGGGAAAGGGTGTATGTGTTGGTGGTTATGGAAGGGGCCTTTAGGACTCCATTTTCCTGGTGGTGGGCTAGTGTGATGCACGTCTAGCTTTTTGTTTTGGTTTAGAAAAGGAGATGGAAATTGGGCTTGCAGGCACTAAGCTTGGGCCTTGTAAGTTAGGATTTTGGAAATGCAAGTTGATTTGTAAATGTATTGTATAAAGTAGTTTTATGTATTAAGGTTGATATTGTATATATATTGTATATGTTGTATTGTATGTATTTTGTATGGTGTTGAGTATTTTCTGTGTTTTAGTTAGTGGGGTAAGGGGGGGTATAGTTAAGTTGGGTGGGGGTTTGTTTTGGGTTAGGGAGGGGAGCTTGGTTGGGCACATGGGCATTAATGGACCCAAGGACCCAAGAACCCCAAAAAAAAAATGCAATAGGAAATAAGTAAGGGCATAAACTTTTATGGACCCGAGTTTGCAGTGTTAAGAGGAGGCCATGAACTTATGGACCAGGGGTGTGGTGGAGGGAAAAAAAAAAATATATATATATTATATGTGTGTGTATGTTTTGGTTATTGGATAAGTAGGGTGAGGGTGTGGCCAGGAAAGGCCATTTTCTTTGAGTTAAGGCAGAGGGCCAAAGGCTTTAAGTTCAATAATAATGTATATTAATAATGTAATTTTGTAAATAGTGAAAGGGGTGTGAGATTGTTGGAGTGTGTGTGTGTGCGTGTGTATGAGTGCGTATGAGTGGGGTATTTTTTTTCTTTTGATGTTTCTTTTATAAGATGTTCCTGCTGGGGGTCCCTGAAGGCTGAAGGCTGGAAAGCACAAGCTGCAAGAGACCTGAGAGAGCCAAAAAATAAAGAGGGGTGAAAAATGAAGGAAGGAGAAAGGACTGGACGAGATCGGAAAATCTTGAAGTTGGTTTTAATTTCTTATTTTGGTGTATAAATTTACCGGGTAGTTTGGGTTACTGAGTTTTGATTCTTGTAATGTCTGTTTTTGATGTTTAGTAATGTCTGTTCTGTTTTGTATTTTTATATAAAAATAAAAAAGAGTTCCAGCTCCTGTAGCGTCCACTAAAGCTGCTGCAGTTAAAAAGCTTTTATAAGGATCGAGCTTGACGGTCCACCGCAAGGCGTCCTACCACCAGTCCCAGCCCCTGTGCCTTGGGTGCCTCCCCGATGCTCTTCTCTGAGTGTCCCGGGGGCCGGAAGCATTTCCTTTGAAAAAATTAAGTGTCCAAACTACAGGTGGTGTAAAGTATATGAAGAATCACTGCACACGTTTAACTGCATATGTCATGCTTAAATTGAAAATTTTATTGCACACTTAATATGAAAAAAAGAGCTATGAGACGACTGACTGACGTTTCGGCCAACGCAGTGGCCTTTATCAAATAGTCGCTGTAAGAGATAGAGAAATTTACAGTCAATAACGATATAAAATATAATACAATATATACAATATATACATGGGTGAAAATATATATCCATAGGAATTTGGCAACATGTTAACCCTTGGTTGATACTGTAGAACAAGGGGAATATCACTCAAGGATATTTAAACAAAGAGCATGGGAATGTTCTATTCAAAGAAATCAGTAGAGAGGTCACCAAATAAGATACAATTTAAACAAGGGATGGACTCATCCTATGGCACACAACATGCAGAAAAATGGAGAACATACCCTTTAGATATAGGTGTATCGGGGTTGCATAAATCAAGTGCTTATTTTCAATAGCTTACTTTCAATATAGGCGGTATGTCCTGCATGTAAAGATGGAAAATATGTTAAAGGACTTTATGAACCCTCTGACGTATTGATGGTTGGGCAAACACCATTCTGTTAGAGTGCACAACTAAGTGGCATTAGCGTTTTTTTAGAAAAAGAAGGTAAATATACCAGATAGATCCTTTGTCTCATATACAGTTAGGTCCATAAATATTTGGACAGAGACAACATTTATCTAATTTTGGTTCTAGACATTACCACAATGAATTTGAAACAAAACAATTCAGATGCAGTTGAAGTTCAGACTTTCAGCTTTCATTTGAGGGTATCCACATTAAAATTGGATGAAGGGTTTAGGAGTTTCAGCTCCTTAACATGTGCCACCCTGTTTTTAAAGGGACCAAAAGTAATTGGACAATTGACTCCAAGGCTATTTCATGGACAGGTGTGGGCAATCCCTTCATTATATCATTCTCAATTAAGCAGATAAAAGGGCTGGTGTTGAATTGAGGTGTGGGTTTGCATTTGGAAGGTTTAGCTGTGAAGGAAACATGCGGTCAAAGGAGCTCTCATGCAGGTGAAACAAGCTATCCTTAAGCTGCAAAAAACAGAAAAAACCCATCCGAGAAATTGCTACAACTTTAGGAGTGGCAAAATCTACAGTTTGGTACATTCTGAGAAAGAAAGAAAGCACTGGTGAACTCATCAATGCAAAAAGACCTGGGCGCCCACGGAAGACAACAGTGGTGGATGATCGCAGAATACTCTCCATGGTGAAGAGAAACCCTTCACAACAGCCAACCAAGTGAACAACACTCTCCAGGAGGTAGGCGTATCAATATCCAAATCTACCATAAAGAGAAGACTGCATGAAATTAAATACAGAGGGTTCACTGCACGGTGCAAGCCACTCATAAGAATCAAGAATAAAAAGGCTAGGCTGGACTTTGCTAAAAAACATCTAAAAAAGCCAGCACAGTTCTGGAAGAACATTCTTTGGACAGATGAAACCAAGATCAACCTCTACTAGAATGATGGAAAGAGAAAAGTATGGCGAAGGCGTGGTACAGCTCATGATCCAAAGCATACCACATCATCTGTAAAACATGGCGGAAGCAGTGTGATGGCTTGGGCATGCATGGCTGCCAGTGGCACTGGGTCACTAGTGTTTATTGATGATGTGACACAGGACAGAAACAGCCGAATGAATTCTGAGGTATTCAGAGCCATACTGTGTACTGAGATCCAGCCAAATGCAGCCAAACTGATGGTCGTCGTTTCATACTACAGATGGACAATGACCCAAAACATAAAGCCAAAGCAACCCAGGAGTTTATTAACCCCTTAATGTCCACTGACGTGCAGAGTCCGTCATGGCAAGGTGCCAGTTCCGGCACCAGGACGGACTCTGCACGTCATGGCTTTGATCTACCACTGCGTGTAAACACGCAGTGGTAGATCAGTGCCGACAGCTGTCACAGACAGCTGACAGGCACGGCAAGCAGTGCGGGGACCTTTGCCGTCGGTCCCCGCACCCACAGCGCTGTGATTGGTCAGTCAATCTGACTGACCAAACACAGCAGCGATCGTGCAGGAGAAGCTGAAATTTCAGCTTCCCCAGCGCGATCAGTGCAGGAGCCGGCGCTGCAGTGGCCAGGCTTCCTGCACTGACAGCCAGGAGCGGAGCCCCCACCGCCCCTGGCTGTTAACCCCCTGACTGCTGCGATCGAGCGCGATCGCAGAGCTCAGGGGGGGAGGCAGAGGGTCGGGAGCTCCCTCTGCCTCAGATCGGCACCCTGCAATGTATTTGCAGGGGCCGATCTCTGCCTTGATGACCCGGGGTTGTCATGACAACCTCCGGGTCATTTAGCTACGGGAAGCTGCTGTGATCATTGTCACAGCAGCTTCCACTATAGTTGCAATGCTGTAATGTATGTGGTACAGTTCATATAGCGTCTTGTGCTTGGGTGCGACGAAAATACTTGAGACACAGGTTGATAAAGAAAGTCTTGTATTGCTTCATACAAATTGGCAAAAATAAACACACAGGTTGCAAACACAGAAGCAGGAGACACAGCAGGCCAGAGTAATCTAAGCTCAGCAATAACTCTCCACAACAGATTCAGATCTTCTTCTCTGTTACCGCAAGTCCATGCAAACGTGAGGCTCTCAAGAGCAGAGTTCAGAGTCCACAAGTGCTTCAGAGTTCCTCAGAAGGAATGGCTGGAATACAAGGTCCAAGGCTTCAGGAGTCAGAACACAGGTTCACTGCAGGCTAGATTCTGAAGCACTGATTACTCAGCTGTGGCTGTTTAAGAAGCAAACGGAGAGAATCAGGGCGGGAACATGCAAGCTGGAAAACTCCATTTTGACTGAGGGCAAGATAGCTGCAGCAAAACAGAAAGCAAAATGGCAGACGAACAAACTGAGTTTCAGAAACAGATACACAGAACCTTACATTACTCCCCCCTTAGGGACAACCTCCGGATGACCTCAGACCAGGCCTGTGTGGGTACCTCCGATGAAACTGACGGAGCAAGCGAGGAGCATTAACGTTATTGACTGGCTCCCATGAGTTGTCCTCCACTGGGTAGCCCTGCCATTTAATCAGATATTGTAACTGATTTCTATACAACCTGGAATCTAAAATCCTCTCCACCACAAATTCTTCCTGACCATCGACTAGCACTGGGTCAGGGCAAGGAGAAGAACGTCCAGGAAACGTATTGGGTGTCGCAGCCTTTAGTAGGGATACATGAAAGACAGGGTGGATTCTCATAGTTCTGGGCAATTGAAGACGACAAGCAACGGCACTTATAATCTTACTGATTTTATAGGGTCCAATGTACTTATGTCCCAACTTAGACGATGGAATCCTTAACTTAAGATTTCTGGTTGACAGCCAGACCAGGTCTCCTACCTTAAAAGCTGGTGCAGGTTTACGAAATTTATCTGCTGCCTTCTTGTACCTTTCCTGAGCCGATTCCAGATTCTCCTTTAGAAGATCCATATTCTTCTGTAAAGTCGTGACTCTTTCAGCCACTGCTGGCAAAGGCGTCTCTATGGGAAATCGTGGTAGAATGTTAGGATGATAACCTAGATTAGAGTAAAAAGGAGACTGTTTAGTGGAGGCACTCTGAGAGTTGTTGTAAGAGAACTCAGCCAATGGAAGTAGATCCACCAATCATCCTGTAGGTGGCAGATAAAGCAGCGGAGATACTGCTCCAGGGTTTGATTGGTTCGTTCGGTTTGTCCATTAGTCTGGGGATGAAAAGCAGAAGAAAGGTTTACTTTAATGTCCAATGCTGCACAGAAATTTTGCCAAAACCTAGAAGTGAATTGCACCCCTCGATCCGAAATAACTCATCCGGTACTCCATGTAAACGAAACACATCTTTAATCATCAAATCTGATGTCTGTTTTGCAGTGGGTAAGCCGACACAAGGGATAAAATGAGCTGCCTTTGTTAAACGGTCAACCACCACTAGAATAGTGTTCTTCCCTTGAGAGGTTGGTAATTCCACAATGAAGTCCATAGAAATGGATCCCCACGGGCGGGACGGGGTGGGAAGAGGCTGTAACAGACCAGTTGGTGAAGAGCGAGGTGTTTTGCATCTTGCACAAACCTCACACGAAGTGACATAGTCCAAAACATCCTTCCTACAAGTGGGCCACCAAAAGAAACGAGAAAGAAATTCCTGTGTCTTTAGAATTCCTCTATGCCCGGCTATTTTGGAATCGTGAATGAGTTGCAATACTCTCAATCTGACTGTTTCAGGTATATACAGACGTTGTCCCAGAATCCACACACCATTCTTAAAGACAAGACTTACGTCCCTTGGGGGTTGAGCCAAAAAAGAATCCGCATGGTATGCTTCCTTGATGTCTTTAATTAGGTCTTGATGATGAATCACTCCTAGGAATCTAGAGTCAGGAAGAATAGTCTTAGGAGGAGTAATTGGACGTGTCTCTGCTGAGTAAATCCTAGAGAGTGCATCAGCCTTTCCATTGCGCGATCCTGGTCTATAAGAAATAATAAAATTAAATTGGTTTAAGAAAAGATTCCAGCGAGCCTGGCGAGGAGTCAGGCACTTAGCCGACCTGATAAACTCAAGATTACGATGGTCTGTCAGAACGACTATTTGCTGTGCAGCTCCTTGAAGAAGGTGTCTCCATTCTTTGAAGGCGGCAATAATGGCCAACAACTCTCTATTGCCCACATCGTAGTTCTTCTCAGCCGAAGACAACTGCTGGGAAAAGAAGGCACAGGGATGCAAGACATTCTTCTCACCTGTTCTCTGAGAGAGTATAGCTCCCACGGCACAGTCTGAAGCATCCACCTCTATTATGAAGGCAAGCTCTGGGTTGGGATGTACTAGGATAGGTGCAGTGGTAAATTTATCTTTTAGACGGGAAAATGCTTCCTGGGCTTGGGGAGTCCAGGAGAACTTAGACTCTTTCCGGGTAAGTTGGGTGATAGGTGACACTACCTCAGAGAAATTTCTAATGAAACGTCTATAGAAGTTTGCAAACCGATGAAGCGCTGTACCTCCTTCACATTTCTAGGACTTGGCCAATCATTGATGGCTTGGGTTTTACTTCCATCCATACTAATTCCTTGTGTAGACAGTACATACCCCAGAAATTGAATTTCGGTCTTATGGAATTCACACTTTTCAAGCTTGATGTAAAGATGATTTTGTCTTAGACGTTCCAAGACCATTCTCACATGTCCATGATGTTCCTCTGTGGAGTTAGAAAAAATTAAAATATCATCCAAATAAATTACCACGAATGTATCTAGGAGATCCCTGAAGATGTCATTCACCAAGTGTTGGAAAGTGGCTGGGGCGGTACTCAGACCAAAAGGCATAACCAGATATTCAAAGTGTCCATAGCGTGACCTGAATGCAGTCTTCCATTCATCCCCAGGTCTAATACGGACTAAGTTATAGGCCCCACGAAGATCTAGTTTAGAAAAAATTTTGGCATGTCGCACTCTCTCCAATAACTCAGGGATTAAAGGCAATGGATAACGGTTTCTAATAGTAACCTTATTGAGTTCCCTATAGTCTACGCATGGTCTCAGGGATCCATCTTTCTTCTTTACAAAGAATATGGGTGCCCCTGCAGGAGATGAAGAGGGGCGAATGAAGCCCTTGGCTAGATTTTCGTCTATGTACTCTTTTAAAGCCTTCAGCTCGGGCCCCGCCAGGGGGTAGATCTTACCAAAAGGTATCTCTGCTCCAGGCAATAATTCAATTGGACAATCATATGGACGGTGAGGAGGAAGCTGGTCAGCGTTCTTCTTGTCACATAAATCCACATAGTCCTGGTATACAGCTGGTAGTTCAGGACTGACATGGTTCCTTTAGGAACAGAGCAAGCTGAAATTTTTGGACTCATCTGTTTCTCTGGAAAGTGTAATTCCTTGGTCTCCCAGTTAATGGTAGGATTCTGAGCCTGCAGCCATGGTAGCCCTAGAATAATGGAAAGTGAGGAGAAGAGATAAGCATAAAGGACAGTTTCTCTTGATGATCTTTACCCATAAGAACCTTTAAAGGCTCTGTTTCCTGATCCACTGGTCCAGAGGTCAGCAGGGAACCATCCACAGTTTCCATCTGTACTGGAGCAGCCTTCTTCACTGAACGTATTCCCTGTTTTAGAGCAAAGGAGACATCCATAAAATTTCCACTTGCACCTGAGTCGATCATAGCAGAGCTAGACACCCAGGCTGAGTCAACCCAGAGTTTGATGGAAAGAAAACAGTGAGAATTGTTTTTCTTACAACTCAGCTGGGACACCGCTGAGGAAACTTGAAAGATGGCAGCATTTACACAGTCAACGTCCTCAGAGGTAACGGAGTTTAAGTCCGAGAAATCAAGATCTGTTGCTGCAGCTCTCTCTGGAGCCTGAGGCTCGGACCTGACAGATCCCCTCTCGCAACACTCACAATGAATGAGTGCTGCAGTAGTCTTGCGAGAATGGCTGGGACAGTTAATAATAAAGTGCCCTGACTTACCACAATAAAAACATAGATTCTCCTTAAAACGATGTTCCTTGCGTGCATCACTAACCCGTCGTAGTAAAGAGTCTACCTGCATGGGTTCAGGTTCAGGTTCCCGTGTAATCCTATTCAAAGGTTCCTTAGCTGGAGAGGAAGGTAGGAAAAGGTTAGTACGATTGCTTTCGAACCATCTCTCTTGCCTGCGTTCAGTTAAACGAGTATCAATACGGATGCAGTAGTTAATAAAGTCACCTAACGCAGTGGGAGGGTCGGCACGAGCAAGTTCATCCTTAATTAGTGGGGATAACCCCTTTCGAAAAATAGATTTTTTGGCGGAATTGTCCCAGGTGGTATCAAGGGCCCATCTCTGAAATCCAAGGCATATTCAGCTACCGAGTGCTTACCTTGGCGCAAAGCTAAACATGGCTGCTTCAGCTGTTGCACCTCGATTGGGGTCATCAAACACCTGCCCCATGGCTGAAATAAAATCATCAAGGTGATTCAAACAATCATCCTCAGTCTCAATCAGAGGGTTTGCCCATATCAAAGCCTTGTTGGTAAGCAACATAATTATAGTAAGCACCTTAGATCGTTCAGTAGGAAATTGTGAAGCATGTGCAGAAAAAAAAAGATTGCATTGATTAACAAATCCCCTGAATTTTTCACGTTCACCACCAAAACGAAAAGGGGCAACTTGGGAATCCCAGAACTCGGGGCCACGGCAGGAGCCTGGACTCGCCCCTCCAGAACCTCAATCCTGGTTCGCAAATCCTGGGTAGTCTGTCAAACCACTTGCAAATTGTGATTATTTAGGTCCTGAAGATTTGTAAAACGGGTCTTTATATTCTGCAAATCTGCAAGGATATTATCAGTTCACTCCGCAAAGTTCCTTTATACGGGCCTCCATTTTCCAGATCTTTTAAGACAGGATACTGGAAGAAGAGGAGAGAAAAAAAAAACAATAGTGTTCACCTGTGGCAACACTGAAGAAAGAAAAAACTTTAAGGGAACTGCTCACCTGGAATGGTTGTGAGAAGTCACAACCACTATCATCACAGAAAGCTTTCAACCAGACATCTGATATCCAGAGTTTCAGCAGACAAAAGAGAAGAGAAAAAAAAACAAAACAATAGTGTTTACCTGTGATAACACTGCAGAAAAAAAAACTTAAGGGAATTGCTCACCTGGAATGGTTGTGAGAAGTCACAACCACTGTCATCACAGAAAGTACAACCGGACATCCGATATCCACAGTACAGCAGACAAGCCTTTCCAGACCCAGCAGACACTAACGTTTGGCTTCAGAATCTTGTAATGTATGTGGTACAGTTCATATAGCGTCTTGTGCTTGGGTGCGACGAAAATACTTGAGACACAGGTTGATAAAGAAAGTCTTGTATTGCTTCATACAAATTGGCAAAAATAAACACACAGGTTGCAAACACAGAAGCAGGAGACACAGCAGGCCAGAGTAATCTAAGCTCAGCAATAACTCTCCACAACAGATTCAGATCTTCTTCTCTGTTACCGCAAGTCCATGCAAAACGTGAGGCTCTCAAGAGCAGAGTTCAGAGTCCACAAGTGCTTCAGAGTTCCTCAGAAGGAATGGCTGGAATACAAGGTCCAAGGCTTCAGGAGTCAGAACACAGGTTCACTGCAGGCTAGATTCTGAAGCACTGATTACTCAGCTGTGGCTGTTTAAGAAGCAAACGGAGAGAATCAGGGCGGGAACATGCAAGCTGGAAAACTCCATTTTGACTGAGGGCAAGATAGCTGCAGCAAAACAGAAAGCAAAATGGCAGACGAACAAACTGAGTTTCAGAAACAGATACACAGAACCTTACAAATGCATTGCAATGCCAGAGCATTGCAATGCATTGTAACTACAATAAAAAGTAAAAAAAGTGAAAGTCCCATAAAGGGACAAGTTAAAAAAAATCATTTTTTTAAAAAAAAATTGTAAAAAAAAAATATTAAAAAATAATTTTAAAAAAATCCCCTAAAAAATACACATTTTTATGTAATAAAAAAAATAAAAACAAAAAACATACATATGTTAGGTATCGCCACGTCCGTTAAAAATCCATCTATAAAAGCGTAACCCTAGTTAACCCTTCAGTGAAAGCCGTAAAAAAAAACACAAAAAAGTAGTAAATTATATTTTTTCCAAGCGGTATCATTATACCGCTTGGAAAAAGTGCAATAACACGCGATCAAAAAGTCAGATATAAATAATCATGGTACCCGCTGAAAACGTCATCTTGTCCCGCAAAAAACAAGCCACTATACAACATCATCAGCAAAAAAATAAAAAAGTTATAGCTCGCGGAATAAACTGATGCAAAAATAATTATTTTTTCTATAAAATTTTTTATTGTGTAAAAAACGCCAAAACATAAAAAAAAATATGTAAATGAGGAATCGCCGTAACCGTAGTGACCCGAAGAATAAAGCTGCTTTATCAATTTTACCACACACGGAACGGAGGGAAAAAAAAAAAAAAAAACAATTCCTGAATTGCTGGTTTTTGTTCATTCTGATTCCACAAAAATCGGAATAGGAAACGATCAAAAAACGTTATGTGCCTGAATATGGTACCAATAAAAATGTCAGCTCGTCCCGCAAAAAATAAGCCCACAGATAACTCTGTTGGCCGAAATATGGAAAAATTATAGCTCTCAAAATACGGCGATGCAAAAATTTCTTACAAAAAATTATTCCAAGAAAAAGCATCTTTTAGTGTGTGACAGAAGCTAAACATGAAAAAAGGGTGTAAATCTGGTATCGCTGTAATCGCACCGATCCGAGGAATAAAGTCGCCTAATCACTAATACCGCACGAGGAACGGCGTAAAAAAAGAAAACCAATTCTTCACCTTTTGTGGATTTGTTCATTGTGCCTCCAAAGATCGCAGTAAGGCGATCACAGTGGTTCCCCCCACATATGGGGTATCAGCGTACTCAGGACAAAATGCACAATAGCTTTTGGGGTCCTATTTCTCCTGTTACCCTTATAAAAATAAAAATTTGGGGCAAAAAGGTAATTTTTGTGGAAAAAAATATGATTTTTTTATTTCACGGCTCTACATTATAAACTTCTGTGAAGCCCTTGGGGGTTCAAAGTGCTGACACACATCTAGATAAGTTCCTTGGGGGGTTAGTTTGCAAATGGGGTCATTTGTGGGGGGTTTCTACTGTTTAGGCACATCAGGGGCTCTCCAAGCGCGACATGACACCCGCAGACCATTCCATCAAAGTTGCATTTAAAAACGGTGCTCCTTCCCTTCCGAGCTCTGCCATGCATCAAAATAGTGGTTCCCCCCCACATATGGGATATCAGCGTACTCAGGACAAATTGCACAATAGCTTTTGGGGTCCTATTTCTCCTGTTACCCTTAGAAAAATAAAAATTTGGGGCAAAAAGGTAATTTTTGTGGAAAAAAAATGATTTTTTTATTTTCACGGCTCTACGGCTCTAACATTATAAACTTCTGTGAAGCCCTTGGGGGTTCAAAGTGCTGACCACACATCTAGATAAGTTCCTTGGGGGGTCTAGTTTGCAAAACGGGGTCATTTGTGGGGGGTTTCTACTGTTTAGGCACATCAGGGGCTCTCCAAGCGCGACATGACACCCGCAGACCATTCCATCAAAGTCTGCATTTAAAAACGGTGCTCCTTCCCTTCCGAGCTCTGCCATGCGTCAAAATAGTGGTTCCCCCCCACATATGGGATATCGGCGTACTCAGGACAAATTGCACAATAGCTTTTGGGGTCCTATTTCTCCTGTTACCCTTATAAAAATAAAAATTTGGGGGCAAAAAGATTATTTTTGTGGAAAAAAATATGATTTTTTTTATTTTCACGGCTCTACGTTATAAACTTCTGTGAAGCACTTGGGGGTTCAAAGTGCTCACCACACATCTAGATAAGTTCCTTGGGGGTCTAGTTTCCAAAATGGAGTCACTTGTGGGGGGTTTCTACTGTTTAGGCACATCAGGGGCTCTCCAAACGTGACATGACACCCGCAGACCATTCCATCAAAATCTGCATTTGAAAAAGGCGCTCCTTCCCTTTCCAGCTCTGCCATGCGTCAAAATAGTGGTTTACCCCCACATATGGGGTATCAGCATACTCATGACAAATTGCACAATAACTTTTGGGGTCCTGTTACCCTTTGGAAAATAACAATTGGGGGTGGAAAGATCATTTTTGTGGAAAAGATATGATTTTTTAATTTTACTGCTCTACGTTATAACCTTCTGTGAAGCCCTTGGGGGTTCAAAGCTTTCACCACACATCTAGATAAGTTCCTTGGGGGGTCTAGTTTCCAAAATGGGGTCACTTGTGGGGGGTTTCCACTGTTTAGGTACACAGGGACTCTCCAAATGCGACATGGCGTCCAATCTCAATTCCAGCCAAAAAAGTCAAATGGCGCTGCTTCCCTTCCAAGCTCTGCCATGCGCCCAAATAGTGGTTTACCCCCACATATGGGGTATCAGCGTACTCAGGACAAATTGCACAATAACGTTTGGGTCCTTTTACCCTTTGGGAAATAAAAATTGGGGTGGAAAGATCATTTTAGTGGAAAAGATATGATTTTTTAATTTTACAGCTCTACGTTATAACCTTCTGTGAAGCCCTTGGGGTTCAAAGCTCTCACCACACATCTAGATAAGTTCCTTGGGGGGTCTAGTTTCCAAAATGGGGTTACTTGTGGGGGGTATCCACTGTTTAGGCACACAGGGGCTCTCCAAATACAACATGGCGTCCAATCTCAATTCCAGCCAAAAAGTCAAATGGCGCTGCTTCCCTTCCGAGCTCTGCCATGCACCCAAATAGTGGTTTACCCTCACATATGGGGTATCAGCGTACTCAGGACTAATTGCACAATAACTTTTGGGGTCCTTTTATCCTTTGGAAAATAAAAATTGGGATGAAAAGATCATTTTTGTGGAAAAAACATGATTTTTTAATTTTACGGCTCTACGTTATAACCTTCTGTGAAGCCCTTGGGGTGTTCAAAGCTCTCACTACACATTTAGATAAGTTACTTGGGGGGTCTAGTTTCCAAAATGTGGTCACTTGGGGGGTTTCCACTGTTTAGGCACACAGGGACTCTCCAAATGCGACATGGCGTCCAATCTCAATTCCAGCCAAAAAAGTCAAATGGCGCTGCTTCCCTTCCGAGCTCTGCCATGCACCCAAATAGTGGTTTACCCCCACATATGGGGTATCAGCGTACTCAGGACTAATTGCACAATAACTTTTGGGGTCCTTTTATCCTTTGGAAAATAAATATTGGGATGAAAAGATCATTTTTGTGGAAAAAACATGATTTTTTAATTTTACGGCTCTACGTTATAACCTTCTGTGAAGCCCTTGGGGGTTAAAAGCTCTCACAACACATTTAGATAAGTTACTTGGGGGGTCTAGTTACCAAAATGGGGTCACTTGTGGGGGGTTTCCACTGTTTAGGTACACAGGGACTCTCCAAATGCGACATTGCGTCCAATCTCAATTCCAGCCAAAAAAGTCAAATGGCGCTGCTTCCCTTCCGAGCTCTGCCATGCGCCCAAATAGTGGTTTACCCCCACACATGGGGTATCGATGTACTCAGGAGAAATTGTACAACAAATATTGTGGTTCATTTTCTACTGATACCCTTGACAAAATTTTAAAAAATTGTGTCGAAAGAAACATTTTGGGAAAAAAAGTTAAATGTTAATTTTTTCCTTCCACATTGCTTCAATTCTTGTGAAGTACCTAAAGGGTTAATAAACTTCTTGAATGTGGCTTTGAACACGTTGAGGGGTGCAGTTTTTAGAATGGTGTCACTTTTGGGTATTTTCTGTCATATTGACCCCTCAAATTCACTTCAAATGTGAGGTGGCCCCTAAAAAAAATGATTTTGTAAATTTTGTTGGAAAAATGAGAAATTGCTGGTCAACTTTTAACACTTATAACTTCCTAACAAAAAACAATTTTGGTTCCAAAATTGTGCTGATGTAAAGTAGACATGTGGGAAATGTTATTTATTAACTAATTTTTGTGACATATCTCTCTGATTTAATGGCATAAAAATTAAAAGTTTGAAAATTGCAAAATTTTCAAAATTTTTGCCATATTTCCGTTTTTTTCATAAATAAACGCAAGTTATATTGAAGAAATTTTACCACTATCATGAAGTACAATATGTCTCGAGAAAACAATCTCAGAATCGCCAAGATCCGTTGAAGCGTTCCAGAGTTATAACCTCATA
This sequence comes from Oophaga sylvatica, assembly GCA_033576555.1. Lineage (NCBI taxonomy): Eukaryota > Metazoa > Chordata > Amphibia > Anura > Dendrobatidae > Oophaga > Oophaga sylvatica. Next base: position 15,318 of record JARQOD010004403.1, read on the forward strand.
AAGAGACAGTGGTCAGAAATGTAAAAATTGGCCTGGTCTTTAACCTACAAAATGGCTTGGTCGTTAAGGGGTTAAAGCAAAGAAGTGGAATATTCTTGAATGGCCAAGTCAGTCACCTGATCTCAACCCAATTGAACATGCATTTCACTTGTTAAAGACTAAACTTCAGACAGAAAGGCCCACAAACAAACAACAACTGAAAACCACCGCGGTGAAGGCCTGGCAGAGCATCAAAAAGAAGGGAACACAGTGTCTGGTGATGTCCATGAGTTCAAGACTTCAGGCAGTCATTGCTAACAAAGGGTTTTCAACCAAGTACTAGAAATGAACATTTTATTTACAATTATTTAATCTGTCCAATTACTTTTGGTCCCTTTAAAAACAGGGTGGCACATGTTAAGGAGCTGAAACTCCTAAACCCTTCATCCAATTTTAATGTGGATACCCTCAAATGAAAGCTGAAAGTCTGAACTTCAACTGCATCTGATTTGTTTTGTTTCAAATTCATTGTGGTAATGTCTAGAACCAAAATTAGATAAATGTTGTCTCTGTCCAAATATTTATGGACCTAACTGTACTTAGGAGTCCATGGTGAGTATTTATATAATAGGTGCAGGACTTTGAAGCATGGTTCTGCTATATGCTGGGGGCTGAGGAATATGGAAAAGAGAGGTGAGGATAGTGCCGTCGCTGCAAGGTATGTGTACATATAAGGGGGAACTCTTACTTGTTGCAAAATGTGCTCCCATAAGTTTAGGGGCTGTAAAAGGGAAAAGGATGGCAATTTAAATCAATGGTGGAAAGCAAGGGTTAAATGCTCAAATGGATGCTGCTTTATGTAGACCACCGCAGACCCGACTGGGGATTCCTTGCAGCTCCCACTTAACCACCGATGCTTGTGAGTTTAATATTTTGCACTTCAGCGCTCTTTACTGGACCTTTATGCCCAGTACCTGACGTTTGCTTGGTCTTTCTTTGCTTTAGAACCAAGCACTCTGAATCACCAATACCTGTGAGTACTACATAAAGCAGCATCCATTTGAGCATTTAACCCTTGCTTTCCACCATTGATTTAAATTGCCATCCTTTTCCCTTTCACAGCCCCTAAATTTATACGAACATATTCTGCTACTAGTAAGAGTTTGCTTGGTCTTTCTTTGCTTTAGAACCAAGCACACTGAATCACCAATACCTGTGAGTACTACATAAATCAGCATTCATTTGAGCTTTTAACCCTTACTTTCCACCATTGATTTAAATTGCCATCCTTTTCCCTTTTACAGCCCCTAAACCTATGGGAGCACATTTTGCAACAAGTAAGAGTTCCCCTTATATGTACACATACCTTGCAGCGACGGCACTATCCTCACCTCTCTTTTCCATATTCCTCAGCCCCCAGCATATAGCAGAACCATGCTTCAAAGTCCTGCACCTATTATATAAATACTCACCACGGACTCCTAAGTATATGAGACAAAGGATCTATATGGTATATTTACCTTCTTTTTCTAAAAAACGCTAATGCCACTTAGTTGTGCACTCTAACAGAATGGTGTTTGCCCAACCATCAATACGTCAGAGGGTTCATAATGTCCTTTAACATATTTTCCATCTTTACATGCAGGACATACCACCTACGAATATTGAAAATAAGCTATTGAAAATAAGCACTTGATTTATGCAACCCCGATACACCTATATCTAAAGGGTATGTTCTCCATTTTTCTGCATGTTGTGTGCCATAGGATGAGTCCATCCCTTGTTTAAATTGTATCTTATTTGGTGACCTCTCTACTGATTTCTTTGAATAGAACATTCCCATGCTCTTTGTTTAAATATCCTTGAGTGATATTCCCCTTGTTCTACAGTATCAACCAAGGGTTAACATGTTGCCAAATTCCTATGGATATATATTTTCACCCATGTATATATTGTATATATTGTATATATTTTATATCGTTATTGACTGTAAATTTCTCTATCTCTTACAGCGACTATTTGATAAAGGCCACTGCGTTGGCCGAAACGTCAGTCAGTCGTCTCATAGCTCTTTTTTTCATATTAAGTGTGCAATAAAATTTTCAATTTAAGCATGACATATGCAGTTAAACGTGTGCAGTGATTCTTCATATACTTTAGATTCTGGGATAGCCTAATCCCTTTTCACTTGCACGGTATCATCGCTCAATTGGTTGTGTGCTAGCCATCCTTTTGATATATACAGGTGGTGTAGCTTGCTTAACAGCTGGGTTAATCCGCTGACTAGCAGACACTGCTACTAGGCCCAAAGTATTGCTTGGGCTAGATGCAGTTAAAAATTTGTAATTAGATACTCTCATTGGATGCTGAGAAAGCATTCCATAGAGTCTCCTGGCACGCTATATATTATTCTCTTAAAAAGCTTGGGGTAGGGGTCCCTTTTATAGCCAAAATCATGGCCCCGTATCACAATTCGTCAGCTAGGCTGAAGATAAATGGAACATAATCATCACCTTTCATAATCACCAATGGGACAAGGCAGGGATGTCCTCTGTACCCTCTGTTATACATCCTAGTGATGGAGCACCTGCTCTCATCAATTTACGATAACCCCAATATTAGGGGGATTGAGGTGGAGGCACCGAGTACAAGTGCTCTGCATTTGCTGATGATGTCCTAGTATATATTACTCAACCACATATATCCATCACTGCTATGGCTGAAATAGATCACTTTGGTACATGGTCAAATGTTAAAATGAATGCATCGAAGTCTGAGGCCCTCGATGTTTCCCTCCCCAAATCCATACAGGATTCCATCCAGTCCAACTTTCCCTTTGCCTGGCCCTCACAGGGTATCAAATACTTAGGAATTCGTATTCGTAGAGACCTCTCTCGTCTATTTTTTCTTAATTTTGGGCCCTTTATTGAACAACTCCATAGAGATCTTACTTCTTGGAAGGTGAAGGATTTTTCCTGGTTCGGCAGAATAAATATACAATCTGGTTTCCGCCCCCATCACTCCACTGAGACAGCCCTGACCAAAATTACTAATGACCTACTTACAGCCAAAGCAAACGGACAATACTCTATACTCCTGCTTCTTGACCTGTCCTCTGCTTTTGACACAGTTGACCACTGCCTTCTACTACAGATTCTTTCCTCCTTTGGCGTCAAAGACCTCGCCCTATCTTGGATCTCCTCATACCTTTCCAACCGCACATTCAGCGTCTCCCACTCCCACACTACCTCCTCGTCCCACCCTCTCTCTGTTGGAGTTCCCCAAGGCTCTGTTCTAGGACCCCTACTCTTCTCAATCTATACACTTGGCCTGGGGCAACTCATAAAGTCCCACGGATTCCAGTACCACCTTTACGCTGATGACACTCAGATCTACCTCTCTGGCCCAGACATCACTTCTCTGCTATCCAGAATCCCGGAGTGTCTATCAGCCATATCCTCCTTCTTCTCCTCCGCTTCCTCAAACTCAATGTGGACAAATCTGAACTCATAATCTTTCCCCCATCCCACAGATCTTCCTTACCTGACCTATCTACCACAATTAACGACATCACGCTTTCCCCCGTACCAGAAGTCCGCTGCCTCGGAGTAACCCTTGACTCTGCCCTGTCCTTCAAACCGCACATCCAAGCTCTTTCTACCTCCTGTCGCCTTCAGCTCAAAATATTTCAAGAATCCGTCCTTTCCTCAACCCTCAATCTACTAAAATGATTGTGCACGCCCTCATCATCTCCCGCCTCGACTACTGCAACACCCTTTTCTCTGGCCTCCCTGCTAACACCCTCGCACCTCTCCAGTCCATCCTTAACTCTGCTGCACGACTAATTCACCTCTCTCCTCGCTACTCCTCCGCTTCTCCCTCTGCAAATCTCTTCACTGGCTCCCATTCCCTCAGCGTATCCAGTTCAAATTACTAATACTGACCTACAAGGCCATCTATAATCTGTCTCCTCCATATATCTCTGAACTAATCTCCCGATATCTTCCCTCACGTAATCTCCGATCCTCCCAAGACATCCTTCTCTCCTCCACACTTATTCGCTCCTCACCCAACCGCCTCCAAGACTTCTCCCGAATATCCCCCATCCTCTGGAATTCTTTGCCCCAACACATCCGACTATCAAACTCATTCAGATCCTTCAGACGGAACCTGAAAACCCATCTCTTCAGGAAAGCCTACAGCCTGCAATGACCCTGCTGCCTCCTCACCACTACCGGAGTTATTGCCTCAACCAACACCGGAACTGCTGCAACCCCCGACCTACTGTCTCCTGCCTCACAATCCTGTAGAATGTAAGCCCGAAAGGGCAGGGTCCTCTCCCCTCTGTATCAGTCTGTCATTGTTAGTTTGTTTACTGTAAGTGATACCTGTAATTTGTATGTAACCCCTTCTCATGTACAGCACCATGGAATCAATGGTGCTATAGAAATAAATATTAATAATAATAATAATATACTAAAAATGAACGTCATACCTAAACCTAAACCATTCCCGTGGTAATTCCCTCAAATTTTTGTAAAAGAGTACGCAGTAGCTTTTGCAGATTTATCTGGGCAAGTGGGCGTCCATGCATTCGGGGGAACGTTCTGATCAGACACAAACAAAAGGGGGGCCTTAGCCTTCCGGATTGTAGAAGGTCTTACATGGCAGCAGTACATGCTAGAATCCTGAACTTCTTCCATCATTCGGAGTGGAAATTGTGGGTCAAAATAGCTCAATCCATTTGTCCTAAAGCTTTTACCACACTCCCATGGTGCGCCCATTTATTTTATCCCCTCTCTTGGCCTCATGTCATATAGTACTTATGCCACTGCTTTGGCTTTGAGATCCCCAAAAAAAAGCTTATCCTCAATCGACCCCCAGGGCCCCTTGCTCCCGATTTCAGATAATCCAGATTTCCCACCAAGACCATCTGCAAATAGATTTCTCGGTTCAAATAAATCCCATCCGATGTTATTTTCTCATGTCATCTACAGTACTTCGCTGCTCCCCCTCAATGACTTGTTACAGGGAAGAGCCACTTCCCCGAAAGGCAAATTTTGAATATACCCAGTTACAACACTTCTATTCAACTGCGAAGAAGCGCACACATCTTCATAGAGATCTAACAAACTATGAAAAATTGAGCCTATCATTGTCACACCCTACACACTCCATCTCCCTACTGTATAATCTCCTCATTGCCCAGGTAACTGATAATAGGCCAGGATTCTGCGGTGCATGGGAAAGGGAACTGGGGAAGTCCTTCTCTGACTCACAATGGGATAAATGTTTCTTCTCAACACATAATATGCAAATTGCCTCTTCAAAAAAAGAGGACTTGTACTCTATAGCGCCACCTATTGGAATTAGCGATCCTACAAGTCACAATCAACCCTTTAACGAGTCTTGTAATATGACTTAGGATAAAAGCCAAATCAGTATTTCCATTTGCAGACACGGTGTTTCGGACTATTGGTCCTCGTCAGTGCAAAGTAGGATATCTGATTTGGCTGGATGAGAGGCTCCGGACTGGGGTCTAAGCTTTGGAGCAGACCTCTGATTCCCAGGCTATAGTATGAGTAAACAGCTCTTCAAACTCAACCATCTGTGTTACCCAAGCCATAGTGTATGTAGTTTCTTACGGTTAAAAGGGGGGGAAGACCCAACCCACCTGTAATTGACGATGCCAACGTCACGTAAAAGACAGCAAGGGGACTCCAAAAAGAGTCTCCATTTTTTCAAAAAATTTGGGACACAGACACCACTTAAGTGGCATCAATTGCCCCAGAGTTGATTAAAACGGTTGGTGAGGTGATTTTAACAAATCCTCAAGCTTTTACTCTCCCCAGGATGACACAGGGGTAGAAAAGTCCTTGCGGATCCTTGATTTGTTCATCTTTATGAACGTGAGTCTGTCTACATTCTCAGTGGACAGCCGCGTGCACTTATCTGTCAGCACACCACCAGCAGCACTGAGCACACGTTCAGAGAGAACGCTGGCTGTGGGGCATGACAAGATCTCCAAGGCGTGAGTGGCGAGCTCCGGCCATTTATCCAGATTGGAAGTCCAAAAAGAGCAAGGGTCCAGTGACACAGTCATGGCTTCGATGTTCACTTGGAGATACTCCTGTACCATCGTCTCTAGGCGTTGACTATGTGTCTGACTTCTTGTCTCCTGTGGCCTTGCAAAGGATGGGCTAAAAAGTGATGAAAGGATTCTGCAAAATTGCTATTAACACCAGCAGATAATGTGTTTCTGTTACGATTTGAGTGCTGAAGACTCGACAGTCCCACGGTTGGCAAGTTAGAACTGTGAGATTCACTACGTGCACCACTGGTGTTTTGTGGAAAAGCACATGTAAGATTCTGCAACAGTCTCTGCTGATACTCTTGCATGCGTGAATCCCTTTCTATGGCAGGAATTATTTCGGCAAATTTACTTTTGTACCGGGGATCTAAGAGTGTGGCTACCCAGTAGTCAGGATTATTTCGAATTCTGACAATTCGAGGGTCATGTTGCAGGTAGTGCAGCAAGAAGGCACTCATGTGTCACGAATTCTGTTTAACATGTGCTCCAGCATGTAAATCACTGGAATAGTCATGCTGATAATGGCATCGTCAGCACTAAACATCTTCGTCGCCATTTCAAAACTGTGCAGAAGGTGCATAGGTCCCTGATCTGAGACCACTCCTCCGGCGTGATTTGCCCCACCTCTGGATCTCGTTAGCCCAGGCTATAAGTCAGAACGTATTGCACCAGGGCTTGTCGGTGCTGCCACAGTCGCTGCAACATGTTGGCACATCGCATTTTAGCTAGTGAAGTGGCAGGCCCAACGACTTCTGTAGAGATGTAAGTCGATGAGCTGCGGGATGTGAATGACGGAAATGCGCACACAGCGACTGTGCCCTCTGCAGAAGGCCATGTAGTCCAGGATAGTGGGCTAAAAATTGCTGGACAACCAGGTTCAACACGTGAGCCATACAAGGCACATGTGTGACATTGCCCCGGCGAAGGGCCGCACCCAGGTTTGCAGCATTGTCGCACATGGCCTTCCCTGGTTGCAGGTCCAGTGGAGACAACCATTCATGAAACTGGTTCTCCAGAGCTGACCACAACTCCTCAGCTGTGTGACTCACATTTCCCAGACATTTCAAAGTAAAAACCGCCTGATGATGTTGAGCCCTGCTGCAAGCATAGCAAGGAGGTGTGCAGGATCCCTTCTGCGCAGTTAGAAATGGGGTGGCATGACCAGACAGGCTTTGGGTGCAGGTGGAAGACCGAGAGGAGGTTGAGGAGGCAGAAGCAGTGGAGGAACTTCGAGATAAAGGGGGTAGATATCCCGCCCACCATTCCTAGGAGTAAGAAGCAATGAAGATGAGCTCCTGAATTTCCATCACTTTATACCTTGTAATGAGCCAACTGTAAGACAAAACCTGGAAAAAATCAACTCCGCGGGACAGAAAAGGGACCTGGACTGAGCTGGACTTTGGATTTTTATGAAAGAGGAAGAAATAGAGGATTTAAAGGACAAAGCAAGAATCTCTTGGAGGACAGACTGCACGCAGGCAACATTCATCTGACATCCAGAGACCTGAGCATCCAAAGGTAGGACCACTCTGCAACCCCAAAACAATCTATAGACTTCCTACAAATCTATCTTCTTAGAAATAAGGATTACAATTACTATATAACCACAAAAATGGAAAGCACAAATTTAGAAGTAAATGGGCAAAGCATATGGCTGGAGACACAGCACACCAGGGGGTCAGATATGGAGACACCACAGGGGCAGAAGAGCAGTAAAGTCAGCAAAGGAAAAGCAAGGAGGGAGAATCCAGAAACCCTTATTTCTAATTACACTAAAGATGAAGAAAAAAGGAGAACCAACGTGGTATTCCGCACAGACCATCTCTCAGCCTGGCACACCACCCTGTGCAAGCAGTATAAACATATATCTCAGTGCAACACCAATACTGGCCGGCAGATTAAAATTAAAAACAACGCAGAAGATGACACACACTCACTCACTATAACTCTGTACAATACTGGCACCGTCATGGTGCAAGGAACTGAGGACAATCTGCAACAGTTTGATGAACTTTTTATTGAAATCAGTGAACAGGCTCAAATCCTTAGAAAGACACTTCCAGAGACCATTTCTAATGCTCACATATCTACAGAGAAGACCTCCAGGGCCCCTACCCCCAACACTTCACACCTCTCCCCTGAGAACATCAGAGACTATCTATCTCAATTAGAAGGAGACTTGGCTCAAATTAAGGAAGAACTTCAAAGAAACTCACATAGAAATGCATATGACCAAGCAACAAATGAGATCAATAAGCTGAAATGCGAGTTCAACTCAGCTCTCCAGAAAATAAGAGAGGAAATGTGCAAATTACAAAATGACAATGAAAGGCTCAGAAAGGAGATAGCAGAACTCAAAACGCAGAGTCCTCAATGTCTGACCCAGCAGGGACAATGGAAACTAGCCAGAGAGCAGACAATATGGCCCCCACTGACCAGAATGTGGAGACCCCAAACAACAACACAGCAATAACCTATAATATGAATAATACTGAAACCAAGAAAAGTGAGCCAGCGAGAAGCGAACCAACCACCAGCAAAGCCAGCATCACAGACCCCCACCATCAGCCACTTAACCCATCCCAGACACCACAAAGCCCTGATATCGTCCTAATAATGGACTCAAATGGGAAGTACCTAAATGCACAACGGCTATTCCCAGGAAAACGGGTCAGAAAAATCCACTGTGCAACTATTGAACAGGTGACAGAGGTCATCAATAATCCACGTTTTACCAACCCAAACCATATTATTATACACACAGGTACAAACAATCTGCCAGACCAGCACAAGCAGATCGCAGCACAACTGGCCCAACTAGCAAAGAAGGCAAAACTAAAATTCCCAGACAGCAAAATCATTCTGTCATCTCTGCTCCCAACAAAGGACATATCCAGGCAAACCACCCAAAGCATCAATATGGAACTGACAGAAAAGGTCAAGACTGTCCCAAACGTGACCCTGGCACAACACCTTTCCATAAACCACCATCACCTATATGATAATAAGCACCTCAACAAACAAGGGGTCAGCCTCCTGGCGAAAGAGCTGAAAGACATCGTACTAAACAGAGGACCCAGGCCTGGATTCAACAGTGACCAACATCACACCGAAAGACCCCTAACAATAAAAAGACAGAAAACCCCAATCCTATCTCCAGAAGCTGGAAACAAAGCTCTTCACCCAAAATCAGACCATCAGAGGAGGAGACCTCCATGGAGGGGTCCACCGACCCCACACAGATACACGCAGAGCAGAGATACGGATGAGGTAAAGACCCTGCTCAGCGCACTATGCAGGAAACTAATGTGACTGGATGAAACCAAGCACACCTACAAAACAGTCAGAAATCCAGTTTGTCCTACACAGCCATACTCATTACAAGGTATATACACACAAGATAAATAGAAAAAATGACTTCACTTACAATCAGCAGCTGGAATATTCAGGGTCTCAACACCTCGACCTTTGGATGTAAAACAAATGACCCGGACTTTATACAAAGACTGAAAAATATAGACATCCAGATCCTCCTGGAAACATGGACCAGAGCCGAAAACGAATCCCTGGCGCCCATCGGATACAGGGAAATCTCTGTCCCTGCCCTGAAAAATAAAAACATCAAACAGGGCCGGAGCTCAGGAGGAATACTGATCTGGTATAAAGACGAGCTCCACCAATACATCAAACCGGTGAAGAGAGGAGGCAGCCACATATGGATCAGGATCAGCAGCTCCATCCGCACCTCTCAGTCTGATGTCCTCCTCTGCGCCACCTATATACCACCGCCAGAGTCCCCCTACTTCAATCCAGAGAGCTTCGAGATCTTACAAAGAGAAGCCGCCCACTATCAGGCCCTGGGCAAAGTTCTCATCTTTGGAGACCTCAACGCAAGAACAGGGAGAGAAAACGACTTCCTGACCACGGATGGGAACATCTACATATTTGGAGCAGAGAATGACGGCCAAGACTCAGTACACACAGAGAGAAACAGCTACGACAGTACAGTCAACAAAAGTGGTAAAAAGCTCCTGAACGTATGTAGAAGTTTAGGACTTCATATTCTTAATGGACGTACCAAAGGAGACTCTTTAGGGAGGTATACACTAAACTCCCATGTAGGGAGGAGTGTAGTAGATTATGCCATTACAGACATGAACCGGGCAAATATCAGCGCCTTCATAGTCACCCCACAAACGCACCTGTCAGACCACAGCCAACTTCTTCTGTACTTGAAATCTACAGAGAAACCACCCACTCAAAAGCCACAGCATAGCGGCCTCTTCAACCGGCCTCCATCATATAAATGGTCCAAAACGTCGGCACTAAAGTACAAAGAGGCTCTCAGCAGACCCGAAATACAGCGGATGCTCCACCACTTCTACAACCACGAGTACCAGCCTAACCCAAAGCGAGTGAGTCAAGCTACAAAAGACCTCAACAATATATTCTATGCAATGGCCAGACTGTCCGACCTTAAAAAAGTTGACTACAAGAGACCAAAAGAAAAACAGACCAACGGTTGGTTTGACAGAGAATGTAAAGCCGTACGGAAGACCCTGAGAACAGCCTCAAACAAGAAACATAGAGACCCCAACCACCCTGGTCTGAGGGAAGCCTATGAAACCATACAAAGACAGTACAAAACCATCCTCAGGAGGAAGAAGCAGAGTTACATCTCTACCAAGCTTAACCAACTCCAAGATGCTCTTCAAGACAATTCCTTCTGGGAACTATGGAACCACATGGGCACAAAAGACAAGAAAAACAACATCCATATCCAAAATGGCAACATCTGGCTCCAGTACTTCAGAGACCTCTATAAAGACATCCCAAAGGAAGAGCTAAACCAAGAACAGGAAAACATAATGGCAAAACTAAAAGCAATGGAGGAAAAAGTAAAAAATTTCCAAAACCCAGTGGATACACCTATTACATTACAGGAAGTATCAGAGAGAATCTCTTCCATAAGATGTAGAAAAGCCGGTGGCCTGGATGGAATCCTACCAGAAATGCTGAAGTACAGCCCACCAGAAATACATGCTGCAATGGTTAAACTCTTCAATATTGTGCTAAGTGCCGGCTACTTCCCTCGTACCTGGAACCAAGGCCTCATCACACCCATCCACAAGAATGGGGACAGGTATGACCCAGCCAACTACAGAGGCATATGTGTCAGCAGCAACCTGGGGAAACTGTTCAACAGCATCCTGAACAAGAGGATCCTCAGTTTCCTCACCGAACATAACGTCCTCAGCAAGAGCCAAGCAGGGTTCATGCCAAACCACCGCACCACTGACCACATCTATACCCTGCACAGCCTCATTCAGAGACACGTCCACAATACAAAGAACGGGAAGATATACGCCTGTTTCGTGGACTTTAAAAAGGCCTTTGATTCGGTGTGGCACCCGGGCTTATTCCTGAAACTGCTGGAGAGCGGAATAGGAGGAAAGACCTACGATGTTATCAAAAGCTCCTACACCGAGAACCTCTGCAGTGTGAGTGTGAACGGTAAAAGAACGGCTTATTTCCAGCAGAGCCGTGGAGTCAGACAAGGCTGCAGCCTAAGTCCAACGCTCTTCAACATTTACATCAACGAGCTGGCTACCGCTCTGGAATCTTCCACAGCACCAGGTCCCACCCTCCACGACACCCAGGTGAAATTCCTGCTGTATGCAGATGACCTGCTGCTTCTGTCACCAACCGAGAAAGGCCTCCAAGACAACCTGAAAATCTTAGAGAAATTCAGCTCCACCTGGGCACTACCGGTCAACCTAAAGAAAACCAACATCATGGTGTTCCAGAGGAGAAAGAGAAAATTAGACCAGCACCCTTCATTTGTCCTCAACAACTGCGCCCTTACAGGATCAGACAAATATACCTACCTGGGCCTAGAGATTCACCGGTCAGGAAGCTTCAAACAAGCCATAGAGATCCTGAAAGACAAGGCATGTAAAACCTTCTATGGCATCCGAAGGAAACTTTACCATCTGAAGCCACCAGTGAGGGTCTGGTTAAAAATCTTCGACTCGGTCATCGCCCCAATCCTCCTGTATGGCAGTGAAGTCTGGGGTCCTCACACCTACCCAGACTGGTCAAGATGGGATTCCAGCCCAACAGAAATATCCCACCTGGAATTCTGCAAGCACCTTCTCCAAGTCCATCGGAGCACCTCCAACAGTGCCTGCCGGGCCGAGCTGGGCAGATTCCCTCTACACTTAACGGTTCTAAAGAGGGCACTGTCATTCCGGGCTCACCTACGTAGGAGCAATCCAAGCTCCCATCACCATAAAGCCCTGACAGACGTAGGTGAAACAGAAAAACTAGGACCCTCGGAACAGCTCACCCAAACCCAACCTGACCAGAACACCAATCACAACAACCTGACAAAAGCCGAAATCAGGAAGATGGTAGACGAAGGCCAGGAGAGGTATGTCAGTGACTGGAAGAACGACATCATCAGCTCCCAGAAACTGACCATGTACCGGAGTCTACAGAGAGACTACAGTCTGGCCCCATACCTGGAGAAACTCCCAGACCCCAGAGACCGCCAGATCCTGAGCCGGTATAGACTCAGCGCCCACAGTCTGGCCATCGAATCCGGCCGACACAGGCAGAGTTACAAGCCCAGGGAGGAAAGACTATGCCAACACTGTGACCAGGAGGCCATAGAGGACGAAACCCACTTCCTGCTACACTGCTCCAAATACTCAGCAGTGAGGGACACTCACTTCAGGAGACTCTCACATCTCTTCCCGGATTTCATCACCATGAAGGAGGAAGAGAAAACATATATCTTGCTGGGGAAGAAGAGAGAGCAGCGGAGATAGCAGCGCGGTATGTGAGCGAATGTCATAGACTGCGAGAAAGAGAACTATGATATGCCATGGACTTCTATAGCCCCCACCCCGGATCTGCCCCCATCACCCCTCCCTATGCCATGGACTTTTATAGCCCCCACCCTGGACCTGCGCCCCCATCACCCCTCCCTATGCCATGGACTTCCATAGCCCCCACCCTGGATCTGCCCCTACTCAACATCCCTATCCCCCTTTGGTACACTTGCTTTGGCAAAACTAATGTGTATTTAGTCCTGCCAATAAAGCTTCTTTGAATTTGAATTTGAATTTGAATTTGGATTGACGCACAACTTGTGGGGATGGCAAGACTTGGACAGCAGCCCCTTGTCCTGCTGTCACCATAGTTACCAGTGCCCAGTCAGCGACATGTAACGCCCCTGTCCATGCCTACTCGTCCAAGTGTCTGTGGTGAAATGCACCCTGTCACACACAGAGTTTCTCTAAGAAGCGGTGATGTTGTGTGCGACATGCTGGTGGAGCGCAGGCACACCTTTCTTTGAGAAGTAGTGCCGACTGGGCATCTGGTACTGGGGCACTGCAACGGACATAAGGTCTCGAAAATCCTCTGTGTCCACCAGGCGGAAAGGCAGCATTTCTGTAGCCAAGAGCTTGCAGATGGTGAAATTCAACCTCTTAGCTTTCTCATGGCTAGGAGGAAATGGTCTTTTACTTGTCCACATCTGATGGACCGAGGGCTGGCTGTTGTGCATAGACGGGGTTGAGTAGGGTGTCCCCGGGCAACTGACGGTCTGTGAGGAAGATGCAGGCAGAAAAGTTAGGTTGCCTTGATCCAAAGGTGGTGCTCTCGATGTCGGAGAGCGCTCAACACCAGCTGGTGTTTCCACTTCCAAATGAAATGATGACCTGCCAATCAGACTGGCTGTTGCGGGTAAAGAGGTGGCAGGTCTGCATCTCAAAGCAGGTGTGACTGCTGTCTCCCCAGTCACAGAGGATGAAGAGGCCGCGGATGCACAAGATGAGGCAGACGGTGGTTGGCCCGGCCCGCTAGGCCGCATTGTAGCACAGTGAGCTTGCCACTGCAACTAATGCTTCATGTCCATGTGACGGTTCATGCATGAAGTACTCAAACTATGGATTTTTTGGATTCTACTTAGCTTTTGGTGACAAATGTTACAGATAACACGAGTTGGGTCATCCTTATCAATCTGAAAAAATGCCCAGGCTATACAAGGCTTAGAACCCATGCGACCTGAAGAGCCACCACAACTTGTGGTCACAGGCAGAGTTGTGTTTGAGGATGCAGTTGGTGACGTGCTTCCAGTACTACGTCTCAGTCCAGGAAGGCACGACATGACCTCGTCGTCACTACTATCCTCCTCCACCTCCTCTGCTGACCTCATCGACTGGCTGACTGTGGGTTGACAGTAAGTGGAATCTGCAACCTCATCATCATCACCCTGTGTGTTCTCACACCAGTCGTCCTCAGAGCCAACCTCTTCCTGCCCTGACAAAAAACTCAAGTTGTCGCTCAAAACAGGTATTTGAGTCTCATCATCGTCTTCCTCATTGTCTCCACCAACAGGAGTTACAGTTTGGGAACGAGGGTCTACATTATGCTCAGAACCTTCTTCATCTGGTCCTGGATCTAACTCATTAAGATTCTGGGCATCAGTGCAGATCATTTCCTCGTCTGGATTCACAGAAGCTCTGGAGCAGACCTCTGATTCCCAGGCTATAGTATGAGTAAACAGCTCTGCAGACTCAACCATCTGTTCTACCCCATACTCAGATGGGCAGCTGGAGACTTGGGAGCTGTGAGGAAGCAAGTGTGATTGGGGTGACACCTCTGAGGACTGGAGTTTTTGTGATGTTGAAGTTGAGGTGGAGGAGAGCCGACTTAAAGGAGCACTTGATATGTGTTGAAGCACCTGCTGTTTTTGTGCCTCATCTGGAATTTGTAGCGATGGGTGGCCATAAGAAAGGGATCGTATCACATTGTCCACTAAAAGAAGTAGACATCTTAGTTTGGCTGGAAGATGGTCTTTCTTCTGCAGATGTTACTGTTGCTTTAACACCTACCCCACGGACACAACCTTTTTTTCCCTTCCCAACACGTCTATTCCCCTTTCCACCAGCAGCAGGCCTTTTGCCACTCATTTTGGTGGTTAACTAATTTGACAACTCTGGAGTTGTTTGCACAAAAAACGATGGATGGAAACCGAGCAGAGCTGAGTGGCCAAATTGTGGTACTAGCCCAAAAGGATTGGCTGGGTTAGAAGGAGTAAAACAATTTTATTAGATGCACAGGTGGTGGAGCTTGGTATAGATGGCCTAAAAGAATGAGTACCACACACTGCTACTATGCCCAAAATTATTTTCCAGGCAAGATGCAGCTAAAAATTATTAGTAATTTGAAAGCTGGTGGAGCTTAGTATAGATGGCCTAATAGAATGAGTACCACACACTGCTACTATGCCCAAAATTATTTTCCAGGCAAGATGCAGCTAAAAATTATTAGTGATTTGAAAGCTGGTGGAGCTTAGTATAGAGAGCCTAACAGAATGAGTACCACACACTGCTACTATGCCCAAAATTATTTTCCAGACAAGATGCAGCTAAAAATTATTAGTAAATTGCAAGCTGGTGGAGCTTAGTATAGATGGCCTAATAGAATGAGTACCACACACTGCTACTATGCCCAAAATTATTTTCCAGGCAAGATGCAGCTAAAAATTATTAGTAATTTGCAAGCTGGTGAAGCTTAGTATAGATGGCCTAATAGAATCAGTACCACACACTGCTACTATGTCCAAAATTATTTTCCAGGCAAGATGCAGCTAAAAATTATTAGTAATTTGCAAGCTAGTGGAGCTTAGTATAGATGGCCTAATAGAATGAGTACTGTTGTGTTTCGGTAGCTGAGTAGGACAGGAACAACAGCAGGGCAGCAGAACACCTGAGATGTTGGTAACTGATGGGTTGCAGATTCCTAAACTAACGACACAACTAGAGGTAGCCGTGGAGCGTTCCTACGTTGATCCTATACGCCTCGTCACAGCCTGAGAGATAACTACACCTAAAGGCAGAAAGATGAAAGCTAACTGCCCCGGAACAGATCCCCAAAGAAAATAGGAAGCCCCCAAACATATAATGGCGGTTAGACAAGATGAAAACACAAACATAGGCAGAAAATAGATTGAGCAAACGCTGGGGCCACAAGCTGACTAAATAGGATAGGAAAGGAGAGATTAATTTCTGCAACCCAGAAAACCCTACAAAAATCCAACAATTCTGATTACAAAAATACTGAGATCACACGATCTCGCCACCCGCTAAATCAGATCTCAGTGTGATCAAAACAAAGCTGCAGCCGCTGAAAAAAACAGGAAAAAGCAAATGAGCAAATAACAGTGGCTGCAGATAAACTGTGAGGAGCTCAGGCCCCAGGAGGGGACCTGGCTGACCTCCACAAAAGTGCAGAAAACAATGCAAAAAGCAAGCACAAAAAGAAAAGCAAAAAATATCTTATCTGAAAGCAGGAGATGCAGGCAAGACTCCAGCAATCTTCCAAATGAACCAGGAACCACAATTGAGACAAGAACAATTGATCACCGGCAACCATCATGGGAGGGAACCTCCCTTATATCAGACCAGTCAGTGAACCCAGATTGCCATTCCTCACTGAAAGGTTCAGTACTGTCTGTAACCACCAGAGGGAGCCTCTGCTCAGAAACCATCTTTAGCACATTCATAACAGTACCCCCCCTTGATGAGGGGTCACCGAACCCACACTTGTGCAACCAAGCCGATCAGGATGAGCTCGGTGATAGGCACGGATCAGTCTCCTAGCTTGGATGTCCGAAGCAAACACCCAAGAATTGTCCTCCTGACCATAACCTCTCCACTTAACCAAATACTGGAGTTTCTGTCTAGAAAAACGAGAATCCAAAATTTTCTCAACCACATACTCCAGATTGCCCTCAACCAAAACAGGGTCAGGAGGTGCAGCCATAGGAACCACTGGCTCGACAAACCTCTTCAATAAGGACTTGTGGAACACGTTGTGGATCTTAAATGTCCCTGGAAGAAGCAAATGGAAGGAAAAAGGATTAAGAATCTCCATGATCTTATAAGGTCCAATGAACCTGGGCTTAAACTTTGGAGATGCAACCCTCATAGGGATATTTCTTGAGGACAACCAAACCAAGTCCCCCACTTTAAACCGAGGACCATCAGTCCTATGCCGGTTGGCAAACCGTTGGGCCTTCTCCTGAGAGAGAGACAACCTCTCCACTACCTGGTCCCAAATCTGCTGCATTCGCTCCACAACAAAGTCAACACACGGACAGACAGAAGCCTCCGCCTGTCCCGAAGAAAATCGAGGGTGAAACCCAAAATTGCAGAAAAATGGAGACATCTAGGTGGCAGAGCTAGCCTAAGAGCAAACTCAGCCAAAGGCAAAAAAAGACCCAGTCATCTTGATCAGCAGACACAAAACATCTCAAATAAGTCTCCAAGGTCTGGTTTGTTCTCTCAGTTTGTCCATTGGTCTGAGGATGAAAAGCCGAGAGAAAGATAATTGAACACCAAGTTTAGAACAAAAAGTCCTCCAAAATCTGGAAACAAACTGGACTCCTCTGTCAGACACAATGTTCTCAGGAATGCCGTGTAACCGAACCACGTGCTGAAGGAACAAAGGCACCAATTCGGAGGAGGAAGGTAACTTAGGTAATGGCACAAGATGTATCATCTTGGAAAACCTATCACAGATTACCCAGATAACGGTCATTCTCTGAGAAACAGGGAGGTCGGAAATAAAATCCATAGAGATATGGGTCCATGGCCTCTTGGGCACAGGTAATGGCATTAACAAACCACTAGAGCGAGAGCAAGGCTTGGAGCAAGAGCAAGTCCCACAGGACTGCACAAATTCCCTGACGTCACGAGACAAAGTAGGCCACCAAAAGGACCGACTCACCAAGTCTCTGGTACCAAAAATCCCGGGATGACCAGCCAACGCGGAACAATGAATCTCAGACATCACACTCTTCTTCCACTGGTCTGGGACAAACAATTTCCCAATAGGGCAGCACTCAGGTTTATCCTCCTGACACCCTTCCAAGGCCAGTCTCAAATTGGGCGAGATGGCGGAAAGAACTACACCCTCTTTCAAAATAACAGTAGGATCAGATAACTCAGGAGAATCCGCAAAGAAACTCCTCGAGAGGGCATCCGCCTTAACATTCTTAGTGCCAGGAAGAAAAGAAACCACAAAATTAAAACGTGTGAAAAACAAGGCCCACCTGGCCTGTCTAGGATTAAGTCGCTTGGCTGATTCGAGATAAACCAGATTCTTATGGTCCGTGAGGACCACCACCTGATGTTTGGCTCCTTCCAGCCAATGTCTCCACTCTTCAAAGGCCCACTTCATGACCAATAACTCCCGATTACCCACGTCATAATTACGTTCAGTTGGAGAAAATTTTCGAGAGAAAAAGGCACAAGGGTTACTCTTAGAGGTCTCTGGATCTCTTTGGGACAAAACGGCACCTGCCCCAATTTCAGAGGCATCAACCTCCACCTGAAACGGTAGAGAAACATCAGGCTGCCGTAGAACAGGAGCAGAAGTGAATCTGCTTAAGTTCCTGAAACGCAGAGACTGCCTCAGGAGGCCAATTCACCACATCAGAACCCTTCTTGGTCAAATCAGTCAATGGTTTAACAATACCGGAGAAATTACCAATAAATGTACGATAAAAATTGGCAAAACCCAAAAATCTCTGAAGAGCCTTTAATGAAGTAGGTTGGACCCAATCACAGATGGCCTGAACCTTGACCGGGTCCATTTCAATAACAGACGGAGACAAAATGAATCCCAGAAATGAGACCTTCTGTACGCCAAAAAGACACTTTGATCCCTTCACATACAGTGCATTCTCTCTCAAAATCTGGAACACAGTCCGAACATGTTTCACATGAGAGTCCCAGTCAATGGAAAAAATCAAGATATCATCCAAATAAACAATCAGAAAATGTATCCACAAAATCCCTGAAAATATCATTCATGAAGGATTGGAAGACGGAAGGAGCATTAGTGAGCCCAAAGGGCATCACTAGGTACTCTAAATGCCCCTCTGGGGTATTAAACGCCGTCTTCCATTCATCCCCGTGCTTAATGCGAATAAGGTTATACGCCCCCCTGAGGTCAAGCTTGGTAAACCAACTAGCACTTTTCGCCCTGGAAAACAGGTCAGAAATCAAGGGTAACGGATATTGATACTTCACAGTGATCTTATTCAAGAGATGATAATCAATACATGGCCTCAATGAACCATCCTTTTTGGCCACAAAGAAAAAACCGGCACCCAAGGGTGAAGAGGATGGTTTGATATGACCCTTCTCCAATGACTCCTTGATATAAGATCGCATAGCATCGTGTTCAGGTACAGACAAGTTAACCCCTTCCCAACCTGTGACGCCACGTAGGCGTCATGAAAGTCAGTGCCAATCCGAGCTGTGACGCCTATGTAGCGTCATGAAAGGATCGCGTTCCTGCGGGTCGGGTGACCGGGGTCACTGAAAGGTCACCCGACCCGCAGGCACAAGACCCTTTGTGCTTCACCACAGGGGGGTTGGCTTAACCCCCCCGTGGCCACAATCGCTCTGATTGGCTGTTAAAAGTGAAACAGCCAATCAGAGCAATCTGTAATATTTCACCAATGAAATTGGTGAAACATTACAATCCAGCCATGGCCGATGCTGCAATAGCATCTGCCATGGCTGTAGACCGAGAACTGACCCCCCCCACACCATGTCACGGGGGCGATCGGCCGCCGCCACCGAAAGATGGCAGCGATCGATCACCGCCGTCACTAACAGCTCCCCTCGTCCTGGTCTCCGCTGCCCCCAACTTCCGATCTCCCCCCCTCACTTCCGACCCCCATACTCACCTCTCCCGGTAAACTGATGTCCCTGGATCCTTCCCGGCGGCTGCCCGGGATTCTTCATGGGCGCCGCCATCTTGGAAAATGGCGAACGCATGCGCAGTGCGCCCCCCGGCCGGCGCATGCGCAGTGTGCCCTGCAGAGTCAAGAAATTTATTTTGATCACTGTGATAAACTGTCACAGTGATCAAAATATAAAAAGTAAGTGAACCCCCCCTGTCATAGGTAGGGACAAATAATAAAGATTTTTTTTTTCCTATTAGGCCCTGTGCACACGTTGCGGATTTTGCTGCGTATCAGCAGCGGATTTTGCTGCGGATCAGCAGCGGATTTTGCTGCGGATCAGCAGCGGATTTTGCTGCGGATCCACAGCGGATTTCGCGCTGCGGATCCACAGCAGATCCTGAAACCATGTACAGTACAATGCAAATAAATGGTAAAAAAAAACGCTGTGCACATGCTGCAGATTTTTCAGCGCAGATTTGCTGCGGTTTTAAATCCGCAGCATGTCAATTCTTTGTGCGGATTCAGCAGCGATTTTACACCTATTCCATTATAGGCGTAAAACCGCAGAGAAAAACCGCAGCAAATCTGCGCTAAATACGCAGGTAAAAGGCAGGTCATTTTACCTGCGGATTTTAGAAAAATCCGCAAGTGAATCCGCAACGTGTGCACGGGGCCTCAGGGTTAGGGTTAGGCTGGGTTCATATTGCATTATGGCAGTCAGTTAGATGGACTGCGTTTCACCGTGGTATAACGCGGTGTAACGCAGTCCGTTAACGCTGCAATTCACCCCATTTGTGTGCGCATCGCAACGCATGCCGTAAAGCGGCATGCGTTCGTGACGTATCATCATTCAGTGACGGAGCCTTTGACGCAGGCTGCAGCGTCTGGGCTCCATCACCGCTAGCACAGATGAATCATCGCTGATTCATCTGCACTAGCGGGTATAGCATAACGCGATCGCGTTATGCTATACCGTTACCAGCCCGTCAACGCTACGTGTTGAACGGGCTGGTAAAACACAATATGAACCCAGCCTTAGGGTTAGAACTAGGGTTAGGGTTAGAACTAGGGTAAGGTTTGGAATTAGGGTTAGGGTTGGAATTAGGGTTAAGGTTGGGATTAGGGTTAGGTTTGTGCTTAGGGTTAGAGTTAGGATAAGCGTTAGGGGTGTTTTGGGGTTAGGGTTGGGATTAGGGTTAGGCTTGTGGTTAGGTTTATGGTTAGAGTTGGGATTAGGGTTAGGGGTGTGTTGTGTTTAGGGTTATGGTTAGGGTTTGTATTAGGGTTAGGGGTGTGTAGGGGTTAGGGTTGGGGTTAGGGGTGTGTTGGGGTTAGGGTTGGAGTTAGAATTGAGGGGTTTCCACTATTTACGCACATCAGGGGGTCTCCATACGCGACATGGCGCCACCATTGATTCCTGCAAATTTTGCGTTCAAAAAGTCAAACAGTGCTCCCTTTATTCTAAGCCCCGACGTGTGCCCAAACAGTGGTTTACCCCCACATATGGGGTATCAGCGTACTCGGGAAAAATTGCACAACAACTTTTGGGGTCTAATTTCTCCTGTTACTGTTGGGAAAAAAAATTGGGGACTAAAAAAGTTATTTTTGTGGAAAAAAAATGATTTTTTATTTTCACGGCTCTGTGTTATAAACTTCTGTGAAGAACTTGGAGATTAAAAGTGCTTACCACACATCTAGAGGAGTTCCTTGGGGGATCTAGTTTCCAAAATGGGGTCACTTGGGGGGGTTTCTACTGTTTAGGCACATCATGGGCTCTGCAAACGTAACATGACACCCGCAGACCATTCCATCAAGTCGGCATTTCAAAACGTCACTACTTCCCTTCCGAGCCTCGACGTGTGCCCATACAGTAGTTTTCTCCCACATATGGGATATCAGCGAACTCAGGACAAATTGGACAACAACTTTTGGGGTCTAATTTCTCCTGTTACCCTTGAGAAAATAAAAAAATTGTGGACTAAAAGATCATGTTTGTGGAAAAAATATGATTTTTTTATTTTCATGCCCCGGCGTTATAAACTTCTGTGTAGCCCTTGGGGGTTCAAAGTGCTCACTGCACATCTAGATAAGCTCCTTGGGGGTCTAGTTTCCAAAATAGGGTCACTTGTGGGGGGTTTCTACTGTTTAGGCACATCAGGGGCTCTTCAAACGCGACATGACGCCCACAGAACATTCCATCAAGTCTGCATTCCAAAATAGCGCTCCTTCCCTTCTGAGCTCTCCCATGCGCCAAAACAGTGGTTCCCCCCACATATGGGGTACCAGTTTACTCAGGACAAACTGTACAACAACGTTTGTGGTCCAATTTCTCCTGTTACCCTTGTGAAAATAAAAAATTGTGGGTTAAAAAAATCAGTTTTTGAGGAAAAAAATGATTTTTTATTTTCACGGCTCTGCATTACAAACTTCTGTGAAGCACGTGGGGGTTTAAGGTGCTTACCACACATCTAGATAAGTTCCTTGAGGGTCTAGTTTACAAAATGTGGTCACTTGTGGGGGGTTTCTACTGTTTAGGCACATCAGGGGCTCTGCCCGTCCGCAGACCACTCCATCAAGTCGGCATTTCAAAGCGTCACTACATCCCTTCCGAGCCCTGACGTTTTCCCAAACAGTGGTTCCCCTCCACATGTGAGGTACTAGTGTACTTAGGACAAATTAGACAACAACTTTTGGGGTCCAATTTCTCCTGTAACCATTGTGAAAATAAAAAATAGTGAGCAAAATAATCATTTTTTGAGAAAAAAAAATGATTTTTTATTTTCACGGCTCTGCGTTATAAACTTTTGTGAAGCACCTGGGGGTTCAAAGTGCTCACTGTGCATCTATATAAGTTCCTTAGGGGGTCTAGTTTCCAAAATGGGGTCATTTGTGGTGAAGCTCCAAAGTTTAGGCATACAGGGGCTCTCCAAACAAGACATGGCGTCCGCTAACGATTGGAGCTAATTTTCCATTCAAAAAGTCAAATGGCGCTCCTTCCCTTCTGAGCCCTGCCGTGCGCCCAAACAGTGGTTTATGACCACATATGAGGTATCGGTGTACTCAGGAGAAATTGCCCAACAAATTTTAGGATCCAATTTATACTGTTGCCCATGTGAAAATGAAAAAACTGAGGCTAAAAGAAAATTTTTGTGAAAAAAAAAGTACTTTCTTTTTTTAAGGATCAATTTGTGAAGGATCTGGGGTTTCAAAATGCTCACTATGCATCTAGAAAAGTTCCTTGGGGGGTCTAGTTTCCAAAATGGGGTCACTTGTGGGGGAGCTCCAATGTTTAGCCACACAGGGACTCTCCAAATGCGACATGGCAACCGCTAAATATTCCAGCATATTTTCCATTCAAAAAGTCAAATGGCGCTCCTTCCCTTCTGAGCCCTGCCGTGCGCCCAAACAGTGGTTTATGACCACATATGAGGTATCGGTATACTCAGGAGAAATTGCCCAACAAATTTTAGGATCCATTTTATCATGTTGCCCATGTGAAAATGAAAAAACTGAGGCTAAAAGAAAATTTTTGTGAAAAAAAAGTACTTTCTTTTTTTTACGGATCAATTTGTGAAGCACCTGGGGGTTCAAAGTGCTCACTCTGCATCTAGATAAGTTCCTTGGGGGGTCTAGTTTCCAAAATTGGGTCACTTGTGGGAGAGCTCCAATGTTTAGGCACACAGGGACTCTCCAAATGCGACATGGCAACCGCTAAATATTCCAGCATATTTTCCATTCAAAAAGTCAAATGGCGCTCCTTCCCTTCTGAGCCCTGCCATGCGCCCAAACAGTGGTTTATGACCACATATGAGGTATCTGTGTACTCAGGAGAAATTGCCCAACAAATTTTAGGGTCCATTTAATCCTGTTTCCCATGCAAAAATGAAAAAATTGATGCTAAAAGAAAAATTTTGTTGGAAAAATTAAAATGTCCATTTTTTTCTTCCACGTTGCTTTAGTTCCTGTGAAGCACCTGAAGGGTTAATAATCTTCTTGAATGTAGTTTTAAGTAGCTTGAGGGGTGCAGTTTTTATAATGGTGTCATTTTTGGGTATTTTCTGCCATATAGACCCCTCAAAGTGACTTCAAATGTGAGGTGGTCCCTAAAAAAAATGGTTTTGTAAATCTTGCTGTAAAAATGAGAAATTGCTGGTCAACTTTTAACCCTTATAACTTCCTAGCAAAAAAAAGTTGTTCCCAAAATTGTGCTGATGTAAAGTAGACATGTGGGAAATGTTATTTATTAACTAATTTGTGTCACATAACTCTCTGGTTTAACAGAATAAAAATTCAAAATTTGAAAATTGCGAAATTTTCAAAATTTTGGCCAAAGTTCCATTTTTTTTCACAAATAAACGCAAAAATTATCGACCTAAATTTACCACTAACATGAAGCCCAATATGTCACGAAAAAACAAAGTCAGAATCGCTATGATCCGTTGAAGCGTTCCTGAGTTATTACCTCATAAAGGGACACTGGTCAGAATTGCAAAAAATGGCCAGGTCATTTAGGTCAAAATAGGCTGGGTCATCAAGGGGTTAAAAAGACGACCTTTAGGAAATTTACCACCAGGCATTAATTCAATAGCGCAATCGTAGCTCCTGTGAGGGGGCAAAGATGCAGATTTACTTTCACTAAATACATCCGAAAAATCAGTCAAAAAGTCAGGAACATCCTGAGACTTGGGAGAGGCAGAAAAAAAAAACAGGAGTGTCGACATTAACACATTGGCAGCCCCAACTGGTCACAGACACAGATTTCCAATCCAAAACAGGATTATAAGACTGTAACCAAGGGAAACCTAGTACAATAATGTCATGCCGATTATACAGCACCAGAAATTTGCAACTCTCCTGATGATCTGGTTCAACCCTCATTATCACCTGAGTAGAAAACTGGGGTTTATTCTGTGCCAAAGGGGTAGAATCAATGCCCAGTAGGGGAATAGACTTCTGCAGGGGTATCATGGGAAACCCACAACGTTTGGCAAAGTCAAAATCCATCAGGTTAATAGCTGCTCCTGAATCAACAAAAGCTTGAGCAGAAAATGAGGACAGAGAGCAAATCAGGGTAACAGTCAACAGAAATTTAGTCTGAACACTACCCAAGACAACTGAGCGTGCAAAACGTCTTCCCCGCTTAGAGCAGACTGAAATAGCATGAGAGGCATCACCACAGTGGAAACATAACCCATTGCGCTTTCGAAACTCATGACGCTGTGCCCCAGAAGTCACTCTATCACACTGCATGGGCTCAGAAGTTGGCTCACAAGGCAACACTATCTCACGCATACCTCTGCGCTCATGCAAACGTCTGTCAATTTAAATAGCCAAAGACATAGAATCATTGAGACCAGAGGGAGCAGGGAATCCCACCATAACATCTGTAAGGTTTTACTCACTCGGCTGCTTCAGAGGTAATTCAAGAGACACTTTCTTATGCAAAAAGTCTTTAGGTTTATTGCATCATAAACCATATGGTAACATACAATACACTCTTCAATGCTTCAGCTCCTGCCTGGAGCCTCGCTCTTCAGTCACAGAGACCTCTCTGTAATGTCCCGCCTTGGACACATGGAAGCCTGTCCACACTGGCAGACTCCCACACACTCTCTCACAGGTGCAAAACACACTCCATTACATAGGTGTAACTCCACCCACAGGTGAGGTCAGGAATCACATGATTATGTCACATGGTCATGACCTCACCACAGGTCCTTCAGCTACACCATTACATGCAGGTTTTATCCCAGGTATTTAGACACAAGCCCCTTGGGTGGGTTTGTAGGTGACTGGACCCGCCCAGCTCTCCTAGTCACCTGGAAGCCTCCCAATATATAGTACAACTCAGCAGTAGATCTGCTGAACAAAACATATCCAGGCTTCCATCACAGGGCCACCCACCTCTGTGATACATAACGTCCATCCATCACATGCCTCCATGCATATCCCGAGGGCCATACACAGTGCCCCCTAGCTGCATCAGGGGTCATTACACCACATACCTCCCCCCTCTGTTCAAACTTGTGGGGTTGAACACTTTTTACCCGACCAGAGATCCTTCTCGGTCGTCTCTGCCAGTCAAACCATCTCTCTAAGTCGGACCCTGCTACTAATCTCCTTGGTAGGCGTCTGTCCTCCGACTCTGTCACATCTGTTGCTGACGAGGCCCCCCTGTCAGACCACCCGCATCCCCAGCGGTCAGTACGGCGTCGCATTTCACTTGCACCCATAGGTCCTGTCTGGTCTGAGTCCTTTTCATTTCGTCCACTACAGGTTCTCCTGCTTAGGTCACTCATCACTGAGCTAACTGAGGCATCACTATTTCCTGTATTATCTCCAGCTTGAGGACTTCTCGTCTTAAGCGAACCTCTTCGCCTCTCAATACCACGGGTTGAAGGTGGCGACCATCTTCTTTCCATTTCCTGTAGGTTTCTGTTGACCTGCTCCCTCTCCAGTCGTAGCTGCTCTACTTCTCTCAAGTATGACACACGATACTCCAGGAGCATCCGGATATTCCCAAGGCTCTCCCTGGATCCGACAACGAGGAATGGGACCATCCCGTCTTTACCCTTGACCTGGACTTCGTCATCAGCCGGAATCCTGACTCTCGTCACACCGGACTTATTTACCATCTCCTGCATCACTTTCCCGAGTCTTCCGATGACCTTCTTCACCAGACCTCTGGGCACTTGAACGATGTCTTCCATCAAGCCAAGCTGATTTTGAGTCTTTCTTACTTGCTCCAGACGTCGAGTGGCTTCGTGATTTCTCAACAGGATCATTTGCTTTGTGCGGAGACAATGTAGGTGCATGTCCCTCAGGATAGCCACCCGCATCATTGTGACTTCCCTAGTCGACAGTATGACTAACTGTTTCATCTCTGGCACCCAGTTCACACTGCATGCTTCTACCGCTTTTCTAAAGGCCTCATGCACATCCTCACTGGCACAAGCTTCTTGCATGTCTTCGGGTACCTCTATTATACACTTGAAAACCGACCCGTCACCTTCTTGGACAGACTGTTGGACCTCCTCGTCCTGAGCGTTAGTACGGTTTTCCAAGACCTCGATCTCCTTTGTGTGACCATCTGCATGGCACTTCTCCTGCTGGATTTCTTCTCCCGTAGATTTCTGGAGCTGGGCACTAGTCTCCTAATCTATCTTGAGCTCTCGGAGAACTCTATCTCGCTCTTCTGCCAAGCAGCGACACTCCTGCTGATGTTTCTCTTGGGCCTCTCTGAGCACCTCCGTCTCTTTCCATAGAGCCTTGTTCATACTCTTACACGCTGACAGATGATTTCTGAGCTTAGAGACTTCCTTCTCCAGCTCCTCCACTTTGTGCTCAATTATTCGTCTCAGGACCCTTTCCTGCTCTACTGCCTCTTTCACTATTTCTTTACACAGCTCTATCTCCTCATTAAGGACAGTCACCTGACCGGTACCTGACCCTGACTCTTCCTCATCATTTTGCTTCTTAGAGGATGTAGCCTGTCCCGCCTTTCCACGGCCCCTGCGGCGAGAGGAAGATCGGCCATTTTTACTCGGCTCCACGTTACTGCACTCGCTTTCCCTTGCGGTCGAGTCACAGTCTGCACAGAAGTCACTCTCGGGGCCCCTCCCGTTACCCTCTAACCGGGTGTCCGTTCTAGAGGTCTTAACTATCACATCGTCATGGGTTCTGTTGTCATACATTTCAGAGTACATCATGTCAGTCAGTCGGGCAGACGCATCCTTTCCTCCTGTGTCACCGTCTGACTCATCAGTTTTGGGAGGTGTCACTGTCCCAATGTCTGCCACCCCAACAGTAGAGAGGCCTCCCTTCTGCTGTAAAGGAACTCCCCTGTCCCACAAGCCAGAGAACAGTCTTAGAGTCCCGACCTATGACCACTGGACACGACAAATTAGGGATTATAGCGACATCCTGCCCTGCAATGTCCCAGCCTGTCTCAAAGATTACCCTGGCCACTGAAAATCCTTTGTGTCCCCATGGATACAGGTGACCCCGACCTTTCTTCCAGGTATTTGAAACCCGTCAGGTGCAACCCTCACTAGAGTCACCGGACTCCCCGAGTCGACCAGACCCACCACCTCTTCATGGTGTATCTGCAGGGTACACCCCCGTAGTAATGTGCCGGGCGGATAGTTCTTAAGGCAGACTGGACACATATAACATATTTGCCCCTGGCAACAGTTTGTCTGGACCTC
The DNA here is from genome assembly GCA_033576555.1 of Oophaga sylvatica. Lineage (NCBI taxonomy): Eukaryota > Metazoa > Chordata > Amphibia > Anura > Dendrobatidae > Oophaga > Oophaga sylvatica. The sequence continues at coordinate 43,369 of JARQOD010004403.1, forward strand.
CCCTTTAACATTGGGATCCTCCACCCCTTTTTTGCCAACTGCCCCTTTTGGGACTCCGCCCCCTTTTGGGCCACCATCCCCTTTTGGGTTGCCACCCCCTTTTGGGACTCCGCCCCCTTTTGGGCCATCACCCCTCCTTGGGTTATACACCGTGGACTCCCCCCACGGCTCTACCAGACCCCAGTTCGCACAGACCCTTATGTCTTTTTGGGCTGGTACTGTTCCTTTAAGAGGTCACCCACTCTGGACCTCTGATGTCCTTATGGTACCTCCCCAGCTCCTGCTGGTACTGTCACCTTCCGCCAGCACCTCCGGCTACCGCGCACAAGCCGCTGCTGCCACTGCAGCTCTTGCTGCTGCAGAACCTCTTGCTGCAAGTCACTGTAGCTCCTGCTACCATAAGTCTCTGCACGCTGCGCTGTCTTGCCGCTTGTCACCTTCGTGACCCCACGAGTCACAGCCAGCCGCTTGTCACCTTCATGACTCCTCCGAGCCACAGCAAACACCTCACACGTGTTCCAGAAGAAGAAAAAAAAAACACCAAAAAAAAAACAGTTTCTCACTGATTCTTAATAATGCAAATTGTCTCTTCAGAGAGGAAGAGAGCTAGAACTCTAGTGCCACCTTTTGGAAGGTAGCAATCCTACAAGTCAATGTCGACCCTTTAACGAGCCTTATCACATGACCTAGGATAATAGCCAAACCAGAATCTCTGATTCTTCTCACTGATCCCGACCAGCCTAGCACGGTTGTCAAGACCGTCCCCTGTTGGCGTCAGCCACACAGGTTCCTGGAGACCTCAGCCTCAGAGGTACCCAACAAACACAAAAATACAGTCTTTCTCACTGACCCGTCAGCACACCACAGACTCCTGTCTGTCACTCTTGGCCACAGAGATTTTCCGGACACCTCCTCTCTCAGAGAAGCATCCCACAAAGGAAAAAACAGTCTCACTGACCCGTCAGTACACCACAGACTCCTGTCTGTTACCTGTTGGCCACGCAGGTTTCCGGACACCTCCTCTGAGGTATCCTCTCAGCATGCTTTTTGCTTACTTCTCAATGACCCCGGTCACATAACACAGACTCCTGTCTGTCACCACTGCTTAACAGTTTCTTAAGATACCTCATATCAGAGGCACCCCATAAACATCAACACTGTTTATTCGTGACCACTGGTCACACTCACGGTTTTCACAGACCGTCCGTTCCTCCTCTGGTTCCTGGTTCCCAGTCCTGGAACATGTGCTCCTTGGGCCGCTGCCCGCATTCTCCACCAATTGTAAGGTTTTACTCACTCGGCTGCTTCAGAGGTAATTCAAGAGACACTTTCTTATGCAAAAAGTCTTTAGGTTTATTGCATCATAAACCATATGGTAACATACAATACACTCTTCAATGCTTCAGCTCCTGCCTGGAGCCTCGCTCTTCAGTCACAGAGACCTCTCTGTAATGTCCCGCCTTGGACACATGGAAGCCTGTCCACACTGGCAGACTCCCACACACTCTCTCACAGGTGCAAAACACACTCCATTACATAGGTGTAACTCCACCCACAGGTGAGGTCAGGAATCACATGATTATGTCACATGGTCATGACCTCACCACAGGTCCTTCAGCTACACCATTACATGCAGGTTTTATCCCAGGTATTTAGACACAAGCCCCTTGGGTGGGTTTGTAGGTGACTGGACCCGCCAGCTCTCCTAGTCACCTGGAAGCCTCCCAATATATAGTACAACTCAGCAGTAGATCTGCTGAACAAAACATATCCAGGCTTCCATCACAGGGCCACCCACCTCTGTGATACATAACGTCCATCCATCACATGCCTCCATGCATATCCCGAGGGCCATACACAGTGCCCCCTAGCTGCATCAGGGGTCATTACACCACACATCCTTTACATTCTCTGACAGCCCCTTCCGAAAAAGGGCTGCCAAAGCATCATCATTCCATTTGGTCAGGACTGCCCACTTTCGGAATTTCTGACAGTACAACTCAGCGTCTTCAAGACCCTGATTTAATGCCAGCAAGGTTTTTTCAGCTTGATCAGTGACATTAGGTTCATCGTACAATAACCTCAGAGCCAGAATGCATCAATATCATTCAAAACAGGATCCCCAGGTGTCAGGGAAAAAGCCCAATCCTGAGGATCGCCGCGCAGGAGAGAGATGACAATTTGAACCTGTTGTGCTGCGTTACCTGAGGACTTAGGCTTTAAGGCAAAATACAACTTACAGTTATTTTTGAAATTCAGAAATTTAGCCCGATCCCCCAAAAAGAAATCTGGCATGGGAATCCTAGGTTCCACAACCGGCAACCTAGCAAGATAGGTAGCAATACTCCGAATCTCAGTGGCAAGCTGATCCACACGGCCAGACAACTGTGCAAACTCCATTGAAAGAGAAAAAAAAATCCTCCTCAGCCCCCAGAGAAAAAGAGGGAAAAAATGCAACAGACAGAAAAAAAAATCTCTGACAACTCTGACAACTTTTTTCTTTCCACACTATTTTTCCCTTCTGTGAGTACCATATAATTTTCAGTTATGGCCGGTGATACTGTTGTGTTTCGGTAGCTGAGGAGGACAGGAACAACAGAAGGGCAGCAGAACACCTGAGATGTTGGTAACTGATGAGTTGCAGATTCCTAAACTAACGACACAACTAGAGGTAGCCGTGGAGCGTTCCTACGTTGATCCTAGACGCCTCGTCACAGCCTGAGAGATAACTACACCTAAAGGCAGAAAGATGAAAGCTATCTGCCCCAGAGCAGATCCCCAAAGAAAATAGGAAGCCCCCAAACATATAATGGCGGTTAGACAAGATGAAAACACAAACATAGGCAGAAAATAGATTGAGCAAAGGCTGGGGCCACAAGCTGACTAAATAGGATAGGAAAGGAGAGATTAATTTCTGCAACCCAGAAAACCCTACAAAAATCCAACAATTCTGATTACAAAATACTGAGATCACACGATCTCGCCACCCGCTAAATCAGATCTCAGTGTGAACAAAACCAAGCTGCAGCCGCTGAAACAAAAAGGAAAAAGCAAATGAGCAAATAACAGTGGCTGCAGATAAACTGTGAGGAGCTCAGGCCCCAGGAGCGGACCTGGCTGACCTCCACAAAAGTGCAGAAAACAATGCAAAAAGCAAGCACAAAAAGAAAAGCAAAAAATATCTTATCTGAAAGCAGGAGATGCAGGCAAGACTCCAGCAAACTTCCAAATGAACCAGGAACCACAATTGAGAAAAGAACAATTGATCACCGGCAACCATCATGGGAGGGAACCTCCCTTATATCAGACCAGTCAGTGAACCCAGATTGCCATTCCTCACTGAAAGGTTCAGTACTGTCTGTAACCACCAGAGGGAGCCTCTGCTCAGAAACCATCTCTAACACATTCATAACAGAGTACCACACACTGCTACTATGCCCAAAATTATTTTCCAGGCAAGATGCAGCTAAAAATTATTAGTAATTTGAAAGCTGGTGGAGCTTAGTATAGATGGCCTAATAGAATGAGTACCACACACTGCTACTATGCCCAACATTATTTTCCAGGCAAGATGCAGCTAAAAATTATTAGTAATTTCCAAGCTGGTGGAGCTTAGTATTGTCAGAACCCTCTTGTTAGATTTTGTTTCAGTTTGCTGGTCACATGACCTTTTTACCCTATTTAGTCTGGCTCCGCCCTTCTGGCTTTGCTGGACTTCATTGTATTATCAACTCTTAAGCTAGCCGGGTGCTTAGGTGCCTTACTCTGTCAGTTTTGCTTGATCTTAGGATCTCTTAGTATTTGTTTTCTGTTTTATATTCCCTGCTACAATTTCTGTTAGGAGGTGTCCACCTTTTCACCCAGTCCCTAGATCTTGTAGGGATTCCTCTCTCGCAACTATAGGTCTTCGTTCAGACTAGCTGAGGACTTTAGCGGGTCTGGTCGCAGGATCAGGTTCCCCGTTACATCGTAGGGATCCAGCTCAGTCCTGTTGTAGGGACAGAATTCCCACCTTTCCTTAGTGCTTGTAGCAGATCATAACAGTAAGTCCAGCCCAAAGAAAAAAAAAAAAAATCTCTAAGGAAAGATTTTCTGTTTCATCATGGTTTCGGTTCAGGATTTGGTTCAACGCCTGCAGGGACTTTCTCTGGAGGTGGCTGAGATAAAGCAACACGTGAGTAGTTGTTCTGGAGCACATTTCGTGGAGCCAAAGGTACATTTGCCTGATTTATTTTTTTGTGAACAACAAGATTTTTTTTCTTTTAAAAATGCTTGCTTGTTGTATTTCCGTTTGAGACCCAGATCCTCTGGTGATGAATCACAGCGCATAGGGTTCATAATGTCACTTTTGCGCAAAGAACCTCAGGACTGGGTCTTTTCTCTGCAGTCTAGTGATCCATGCTTTAGATCAGTGGATAGTTTTTTTTCTGCTTTGGGGTTATTGTATGACGATCCGGATCGTGTTTCATCAGCTGAGACAGAATTGAGACGTTTGAGACAGGGATCAGGTAATGTGGAAAAATATTGTACTCACTTCCGAAGGTGGTCCACCCAGGTGGGCTGGAACGATTCAGCTTTGAAAAGTTTATTTCTTGCAGGCTTAAGTGAGAGGGTTAAAGATTTGCTGATTGCTTATCCCATACCTGGTAACTTGCAAGAGGCTATGCAATTAGCCATACGGGTGGATAGGAGACTGCGTGCAAGGGTTAATGAGAGTAAATCTGCCTTGTCAACTCCAAGTTTGGAGAAGGAATGTACTGACATTGCAGAGCCGATGGAAATTGGAGCAATGGCACCTCACTCTCGAGAAAAAGAACGCAGATTTGCTCAAGGTTTGTGTTTCTATTGTGGTAAATCTGAGCATTTCATTAAGAACTGTGCGCTTCGAATGAATAAAGAGAAAAAAAAAATGAGGTCAGTTTTGCCCGCATAGCTTGTTTAAACAATAAAGGTGTCTTTCTTTCTGCTACCACTGCTGTTGAGGAGGAATTAATGGAGTTTCGGGTATTTGTGGATTGTGGTTCAACTCTCAATGTGATTGATGGGAAATTTTTGGAAAAACTAAAATTAAAACCCAAACTTCTGTCTTCCCCTATTAATGTGGTGTCTGTGGATGGTTCTCCCTTGAAAAATGTTACTCACCATATCTGTGAATTTCCTTTTACTATTAATGGTGTTCATCAAGAGAATTTGGATTTGGTAGTTTTGAATAATTTGCCCTCACCGGTGATTTTGGGGTTACCTGGTTAAAATTGCACAATCCGGTACTGGATTGGTCTACCAATGAAATTAAGTCCTGGAGTCCCAATTGTTATGACAAGTGTTGTAACGGGCGTATTGCTGCTGTAGTTAAGGGGGAGTTACCTGTACCTATTCAGGATTTTTGGAAAGTTTTTTCTGAGAAGGAATCGCATATTTTGCCTCCTCATAGAGATTATGATTGTGCAATTGAATTTGTCCCTGGAGCGACTCTTCCTAAAAGTCGTTTATTTAATTTGACTATTCCTGAGAGAAAGGCCTTCCAAATCTCCTGTGGCGGTTGAATTTTTTTTGTTAAAAAAAAGGACGGCGGTTTACGGCCTTGTCTAGACTTTCGTGAGATTAATAAGATTACTGTACGCAATCCTTACCCACTGCCATTGATTCCTGATTTGTTTAATCAGTTAGTGGGGGCCAAGTGGTTCTCGAAAATTGATCTTCGAGGGGCATACAATTTGTTGCGCATGAAGGAGGGGGATGAATGGAAGACTGCGTTTAACACTCCACTGGGTCATTTTGAGAATCTGGTCATGCCCTTTGGACTTTCCAGTGCTCCGGCATTTTTTCAGAATCTTATTAATGACATCCTTAGACCTTTGATCGGCAGAAATGTGGTTGTGTATTTGGATGACATTTTGATTTATTCATCAGATTTGGAGTCTCATTGGAGGAGTGTGCGTGAAGTATTACAGTTACTGAGTGATAATTCACTTTTTGCCAAACTAGAAAAATGTGAGTTCGCTGTCTCCAGTGAAGGTTTTGAGATGGACCCAGTGAAAGTGCAAGCTGTGCAGGATTGGCCTAGACCTATTGGTGTGAAATCAATACAGAGGTTTTTGGGGTTCGCCAATTATTATAGAAAATTCATAAAAAAAATTTCTGTGATTGCCAAACCTCTGACCGATCTCACCAGGAAAGGTGCTGATGCGGTTCAGTGGACTACTGAGGCCATTGAGGCTTTTGTGTTGCTAAAGGAGAGGTTCAGCTCTGCTCCCATCCTTACGCAGCCTGATGTGACTAAACCATTTTTGGTTGAGGTTGATGCTTCTTCTGTGGGGGTCGGCGCGGTGTTGTCTCAGGCAAAGACGGATGGAGTACATCCCTGTGCTTTTTTTTCAAAGAAATTTTCTGAGTCTGAACTAAATTATGATATCGGTAATCAGGAATTGTTGGCAATTAAACTCGCATTTGAACACTAGCGTCATTTTTTGGAGGGAGCGGAATTTCCTATTCAAGTCTTCACCGATCATAAAAATCTGATCTACCTTGATGCTGCCAAACGCTTGAATGCCCGTCAGGCTAGGTGGGCACTGTTTTTCTCACGGTTTAATTTTACCGTTACTTACATCCCAGGTACTAAAAATGTTAAAGCTGATGCTTTGTCTCGCAGCTTTTCTCCTATGGTGGGTACTGAGGAGGAGGAGGAGAACATCTTGCAAGAGGGGGTTGTTATTGCTGTTTTGGACTCCGTGTTGGAAGATGAGATTCTTAAAGCACAGGAGAATGCCCCATCTAACACGCCGCATGGGAGGTTGTTTGTGCCTGGTACCCTGAGGAGAGATTTGTTTGTTGAATGTCATGACTCTCGGTTGGCAGGTCATCCTGGAATCTCTGAGACCAAGAGACTTGTGGGTCGCAGTTTTTGGTGGCCAGGATGGCAGAAGGAAGTCATTAAGTGGGTGCGTCAATGCACTGTGTGTGCTAGATCTAAGTCTTCTCATACTCCTGCTGCGGGGTTGCTTTGCCCTCTGGAGGTCCCTAGTGCACTTTGGACACATTTGGCTATGGACTTTATTACTGACCTTCCCCCCTCTGGGGGTTTCACTGTCATCTGGGTGGTCGTGGACCGTTTTAGCAAGATGTGTCACTTGGTTCCTTTCATCAAACTGCCCTGCGCTAAGACTCTCGCTAAGGCCTTTGTCAAGGAAATAGTCAAACTACATGGCGTTCCTACTGACATTGTTTTCGATAGGGGACCTCAGTTTGTGGCTCGTTTTTGGCGCGCTTTTTGTGACAGGTTGGGAGTTCATTTGTCGTTTTCTTCCGGATATCATCCTGAGTCTAATGGTTAGACAGAAAGGAAAAACCAAGATGTTGAGCAGTCCTTGCGTTGTTTTGTGACTGATAATCAAGAGGGGTGGTCTGAGTTTCTGCCACTTGCTGAGTTTGCTCTTAACAATCATACATCCGCTTCTGCTGGTTGTTCGCCTTTTTTTTGTTGTACTGGGAGACATACGTCTTTTGGGTCATTTTCCAAGTTGGGATCGGCTGTACCTGAAGAGGAGAATTTTTCTGCTGTTTTGGAGAGAGTTTGGACTGATGTGCGTGGTAATCTTCAGGAGGCTAACAAAAGATCCAAAGTGTATTTTGATAGAAAACGACAAGAGGTTTTGTTTGCTATTGGTGACATGGTTTGGTTGTCCTCTAAGAATCTGCGCTTGAGGATTCCGTCTAAGAAATTGGGTCCCAAGTTTGTAGGGCCCTTTAAGGTGCTTCAGGTTATTAACCAACCTGCTGTTAAGTTGGAGCTTCCTACCTCCTGGAAGATTAATCCGGTGTTTCATGTTTCTCTCTTGAAAAAAGCTGAGGTCTCAGAAGGAGACGTCTCGGCTACTGTTCCCCTGGTGGTGGAGAACGGGCAATATGAGATTTCCCACATCCTAAATTCTAGACGGTATAGAGGGAGTTTGCAGTACCTCGTCGCTTGGAAGGGTTATGGACCCGAGGATAACTCATGGGTGAGGGCGGATGATGTTTCTGCGTCTAGACTTGTTAGAGCGTTTCACAAGAGGTTTCCGGATAAGCCTAAGTCCTAGGGGATCCGGAGGATCCTCTTTGAAGGGAGGGTACTGTTAGAACCCTCTTGTTAGATTTTGTTTCAGTTTGCTGGTCACATGACCTTTTTACCCTATTTAGTCTGGCTCCGCCCTTCTGGCTTTGCTGGACTTCATTGTATTATCTACTCTTAAGCTAGCCGGGTGCTTAGGTGCCTTACTCTGTCAGTTTTGCTTGATCTTAGGATCTCTTAGTATTTGTTTTCTGTTTTATATTCCCTGCTACAATTTCTGTTAGGAGGTGTCCACCTTTTCACCCAGTTCCTAGATCTTGTAGGGATTCCTCCCTCGCAACTATAGGTCTTCGTTCAGACTAGCTGAGGACTTTAGCGGGTCTGGTCGCAGGATCAGGTTCCCCGTTACATCGTAGGGATCCAGCTCAGTCCTGTTGTAGGGACAGAATTCCCACCTTTCCTTAGTGCTTGTAGCAGATCATAACAAGTATAGATGGCCTAATAGAATGAGTACCACACACTGCTACTATGCCCAAAATTATTTTCCAGGCAAGATGCAGCTAAAAATTATTAGTAATTTGAAAGCTGGTGGAGCTTAGTATAGATGGCCTAATAGAATGAGTACCACACACTGCTACTATGCCATAAATTATTTTCCAGGCAAGATGCAGCTAAAAATTATTAGTAATTTGAAAGCTGGTGGAGCTTAGTATAGATGGCCTAATAGAATGAGTACCACACACTTCTACTATGCCCAAAATTATTTTCCAGGCAAGATGCAGCTAAAAATTATTAGTAATTTGAAAGCTGGTGGAGCTTAGTATAGATGGCCTAATAGAATGAGTACCACACACTGCTACTATGCCCGAAATTATTTTCCAGGCAAGATGCAGCTAAAATTATTAATAATTTGAAAGCTGGTGGAGCTCAGTATAGAGGGCCTAATAGAATAAGTACCACACACTGCTACTATGCCCAAAATTATTTTCCAGGCAAGATGCAGCTAAAAATTATTAGTAATTTGAAAGCTGGTGGAGCTTAGTATAGATGGCCTAACAGAATGAGTACCACACATTGCTACTATGCCCAAAATTATTTTCCAGGCAAGATGCTGCTAAAAATTATTAGTAATTTGCAAGCTGGTGGAGCTTAGTATAGATGGCCTAATAGAATGAGTACCACACACTGCTACTATGCCCAAAGGTTTTACTTGGCTAGGTGCGGTGAAAAATTTGTATTACATACACAGATGGTGTAGCTTGCAACACAGATAGGCTACTCCACTGACTAACACACACTGCAAGAGGCCCAAAAGGATTTGCTTAGCAAGATTTAGCGAAATGCTGTGAAAAACACTTGCACAGCACTAAAACAGACCTGCCTGGCAAAAAGTGATAGGAACTGATGTAACCTAGCCCTCAAAAGGGCTGCAATTACAAACTAGTCCCTACTCCCTAAACCTTTCTGTCTATTTAAGAGAAAATTCGCTTGCAATTCACAGTAACACAATATAGCGCTAACAGCAGCAGCAGTGCCGTCTAACACTCAGCTGCAGCAGTGAGAAAATGGTGGCGATGGGGAAAATGGCTGGGTCTTATAGGGCAAGGACATGTGATATACACAGTCAAAGACACATGCCCTTGATTGTGTGAAAAAAAACACTTCGCTCCGTGTCTGCGCTGCTGATAGGCTGACAGACTGCACCTCCCCACTGTAAATGCGGGAAAGAGAAGAAAAATGGAGATCTTCATTATTTCTGCAGAGATCCATCCCATGCCCCCCCCCCCGCCCCGCTGTACACTCAAACTGTGTATTAACATTGATTATCAGCATTACTGTGAAAAAATCCAGTTACAATTTTGGTGCACGAACAGTTATCGAACATAACCTCGAACAGCCGGATTTTTTACAAATCGTTCAGGTTTGTCGAACGGCTCGAACACCGCCCAAAACAGCTCCAATTTGAGATTGGCGAACAAATCTAGTCAAACACCGCTCATCTCTAGATATAATGCAATAAACGTATACCAAATTATATGACTAAACATGTAATTTATAGTGAGGAATAGAGTTGAGCGAAACAGGTCGGACAGATTCAAAAGTCGCCAACTTTCGCCAAAGTCGGGTTTCGTTGGCTGAAAGCCGACCATAGCGTGCAGTCGGCTATGCGGTTGTCGACCCCAGCACCCAAGTCGGTTTTCCCATAATGCTTGCAGGCGCCTTTTTTCAGCCAATGAGCAAGGACATACACTGTGGGCAACGAGATGGCATATGCAGCGTCCACCACCATCTTAGAGAAGGACAATGCAGTCATTGGCTTGCTTTGGGGGGCATCATAGTGTCTATAAATCCCTGAGCGCTGACCTCCATTTTATTTCTGCTGATATTAACAGTAGGGAGGGGTTGCTGACACTGTTTATCAGTAGGGAGAGAGTTAGGCATGGAAAGAGAGTTCTTATGTGCTTGCGCAGATAGCAATTGTGCTGTACAGTTAGTGTGCAGTGACAGGGGAGGATTTTCTTGTGTGCAGCATCGCTGGTTATTAGGCTGCCTGATAGCTGTATTGCTGTGTGTACACTGCTGTGCAGATTGCTTTTTACACACCACTAATACTTTTATTCTTTTTTTCTGCACACTTACCGACCGTTCATTTTTTCCCACAACGTATAGAGCTGTACGCTCCTCACACACTACTGTGTACCGGCTGGTATCATGGACAAATATATGCTGACTATCTGTGTGTGACTCTGGAAATATATACGGAGATTGCAATTTTTCCCCTACACCGATACAACTGTACGCTTCTGAGACAGTGCTGTATATCTGCTCTTTGTATTACTGTCAAATCCATACTGAGTGAACGTCTGTGTGTGACTCCGGAAATATATAACGGAGATTGCAATTTTCTCCTACACCGTATACAGCTGTACGCTTCTGAGACAGTACCGTATATCTGCTCTTTGTATTACGGTCAAATCCATACTGAGTGAGCGTCTGTGTGTGACTCCAGAAATATATACGGAGATTGCAATTTTCCCCTACACCATATACAGCTGTACACTTCTGAGACAGTACCGTATATCTGCTGGTATTTTTGGTACATTTTCCCAAACATGAGGAAGTATGGTGGAAGAGGCCACGGACGTGGGTGGGGGGGCCAGCTGGGAATGATCGTGGTGGTGGTGGTGCTTCTGCTGGTAGTGCCAAAAGTCCAATAGCACCTAAGGCAGGAGGAGTTGAGCCTGCGTCATCGTCTGGCTCCAGAAGGCCTGGTAGGCTCATTTTCTGGGAGTAGGTAAACCGCTTTTAAAGCCGGAGCATCAGGAACAGGTTTTGGCTTACATTGCCGAAACAGCCTCCAGCTCTATCACCTACTCTTCTGAACTTTCAAAAAAAGCAAGCACTGAGTCGTCAGTGCAGGCTCCTGGTCAGGAACGACACCTTTCCTTGTGTCCTTCACCCCCACCAAAGTGAAGCATGCGGCAGGCCACACTTTAGATACTCCATGGAGCTCTTTTCACATACCATGCCTGGTTATCAAGTCAAATCCTGAATTCCCCAGTCCAAGATGAATATGACATGGAGTACACTGATGCACAGCCACTGCTATCTGATTCTGCTGGTACATTCACCCAGCACTACATTGCCTTCGCAGTCTACTGAGCCAGAAATCTGACCCTGATGAAACTCAGGTGTCCCTTCCGCATACTCTAATACCTTACACTGTACACAGAGGAAGGTGCCAGATGAAATTGAAGA
>JARQOD010004404.1:0-55142 GCA_033576555.1 Oophaga sylvatica
TTCTGCTCAGAATTCATTTCTAACACATTCACACAAATACGCATCTAATTCTGCTGGAAGCTTGAAGTGTTCTTTCATAATTGGCCAGAATGCATCACCTGCTTTTATTTCCATTACGGGCCAGAGATCAATCCAGGCTGCTGCATACGTTCACTGGATCTGCTGCATTTTTTTGGCAAAATGGCATGGAGTGTATCCCCGGGTCTGGCAGCATACTGATCACCTGGCTTGGGATGAAGGGCTCATAGGATGGTGCCTCTATCTGTCCCTGCCCTATTGGTGCTTGTGAGTTTTCTTCCCTAGTATTGGGCAGCATGTATGACGTTGAGTCTTTATCTTCATCAGATGAGAAGTGACATGGTGTGCTTGGTGCATACACTGGCTGAAATTTGGGCTTAAAATTGTCTTGCTGCATGGGGTTTTCCCTATTCCTTGCTGAGGCGGCGGTGGATCAGTGTCATAGTTCCATGCTGGCAGCTCTGCTCGGTACTGAGGTTCCTCATTTGTGTCTGTAGCTACACCTCCCCCTGTGAAGCCCTGGCTGTGGGCTCTGCTAATTGTTGTGTCTGAGGGCTACCTGCAGCGTTTTGTGTAAGGAGATTTGCACTTTCTTCTCCTGATATGATGACTGGCAATGTTTGTACTGTGCTTAGGATAGACAGGGTGCCTCGTGCTGTAGGCACTGAATGCATGGACACCACATTGCTTTGGCTGGGCGTTGGCGCAGTTGGTAACGAAGGAGGAAAAAGAGGAAGAGAGGGGAGGTGTGAGGAATAAAGAGTGGGGTGTGATGAGGGAGGAGTGAGGTGTAGAAGAGGGGGAGAGAAGAGAGATGGAGGGGGAGAGAAGAAAATGACGGAGGAGTGAAAGAGGGGGGAGAGAGAGAGATGGAGAGGGAGAAGTAGAAAATGAAGAAGAGAGTGAAAGAGATGGAGAGGAAGAGATAGATGAAGAAAAAGAAGAAGAAAATGGATGTGTCAGAGATGTGAGGGAGGGGAAAAAAGGAATGATAGGGAAGGAAGGATAGAGAGAGATGGCAGCGAGGATAGAGGAGAGAAGTCTGAAGAAAAAGGAAAAAGAGACTGAGAGAAGAGAGAGAAGAGGGTGTCCCCCCTGCGATGCTTGAGAGGGGACCGTTGAAGCAAAAATGCCTCCTCCCTGTGGAGAAAGGTGGGGAGTGTTTTTCCCTGTACAAGGCTCCTTATTCAATAAGAGCAGACTACATCTGTCCTGTGTCTCCACATGATGAACATCTGATGTGTGAGACTCTAAACTCTGCTCTTGTGACATGTCCGTGATCATTTTCTCACAGACGATTTCAATGCTTCTTTAACACCTTTCCAATCTTATTCACATAAAAATCACTTCCTGGTCCGTTCAAATAACTTGCTGTACCTTCTACACAATGCAAGACCACCACTGCTCTTTTATAGCAGACGGCAATCTAAAAACAAACTTTCCTGTGCCTTTCAAAAAAAAAAAACATTTAATTAATTGTGCAGCGTAAAGTCTGCCCTGTTAGGGGTCGAGTTCCCGCTTCTGCACAGGGGGAGTCTCGAACCAGTCCCCCATTAGTCTCCGTCCACAGTGGAGCCTGCTCAGCTTAGACATCAGTCCCAGCGTCTCGCCCAGTCTGGCAGTGTGCAGAGGATTACTGCTGCTCCTCCAGGCTCTGCTATTGTGGTCAGTACTGGTTACAGCAAGCAGACGTCTTTAGGACAAAGTCCTTGTTTTCCACTTCTGAGCATGCCCAGAGTGAGATCTCTCATTGGAGATCAGGGGTCACATGCTCAGGTACTGCAGCAGCTCCTATTGGTCCGCCAGGAAGGTCCTGTGACTACTGGTGTTCTGGAACAAGTTTCATTGGTCCTTGTTTCTGGCAGGTCCTGTAGCTGTTGCTATAAAAGGGTAGCATGGCTGGGCCGCCATGAGCTAATATCAATCTTTATATGCTATGCGCCAGTGTGGTCATGCGTGTGTGTGGTTAGGGCCCATCTGAAATAAGCCCCTAGAATACCGACTTAATCGGTGAGGAGTTTGGTATGCTAGCTGGTCAGGGTCGGTGTCCTAGATGCCCTAGATTGCCGGCATAACGGTGAGGAGTTTGATAGCCGTATTCAGGGCTTGGCGTTCAGACGCCATAGATTGCGGGTGACTCCAGCGAGGACATTAGCGCATGATCACGTTCTATGTTCGCTTAGCAGTTAACTGTGTACCTGGGTGCCTGACAGGACACAGAAGTTTGTCTCAGCAGCTCTGTGACGTAACAGGGTTCTCTTTCAACGCTAGACAGCGCCCCAGCGTGTTTATTTTGCGACTCAGTTGTGTTAAGTGAGTTTGCACACATCGCCATATAGCGCTGCTGCACTCCTTCTAGCAGCTCTGTGGATTAACAGAGTTCGCACATATTGCCACAGCGCGTTACGGCGTTTATTTTGGCGACTCTGCGGGATAACAGAGTTCGCTTCTTGCGCCATTTTACTAGCAGCAGGCTCCGCCTTCACGGTGGACCCCGGGCTGCGAACGCACCTCTCCACATCATATATTTGGTGCGTTCCGCAGACTCTAACAGCCCGTCCATTGGATTCTCACGTACTCTGACCTTCTATTCACATGCCTAGCCCTTCGATTCTCATGTACTATGTCTATTCCAAAAACCTATTCAACAAAGGTGATTAAAAATTCAAAAAATGATTGGAGAATAAAACTCTAAAATAAATTAATTAGAAAAATCTCTCCAAAATTATTTAAAAATGTACTTAAAAGAAAAACTTTAAAAACAGGAGTTCGATTTAAAAAGAAAAAAAGAAAGAAAACCCTACACAGTTTAGTAAAACTCTAGGAAAAAGAGTGACCAAGTAAAAACTCCAAAAGCAAAAAGCTGATCAAAAAGGGGAGGGAAAAAACATATTAATAGTAAAACTCTAAAAAAACAACAAGGTTGACATGAAGAAAAAACCCTTGTTACTAAAACAGCTAATTAAAAACAGAAAAGAGGTGGAAAAACTGATTGTAAAATGATAAAAACAAAAAGAAAAATACTTTTTAAGACTTTTGTCTGGTAGCGTAGGCTTTATCCTCCCGCCCTCAGGAATGTCCTCTCGCTGCTGCTGGCACTTCTCTCCTCTTTTATACCTCTGCTTGCTGTGTCTACAGACACTGAAGTCACGTATCTAAAAAGAGGTTATCCCTCAGAGCAGAAAAATGAATACAGTATAGTCTGAATTCCTGAGAATTTTCACGCTACAGCCTGTAGCCAAAAACTAGTTCAAAAAAGATCAAAACCAGGAAACAGATGTGACAACGTGATTAGCAGAGGGGGGTTAAAGGGGCTTTTAGCCCGCTGCCTGCAGTGAGGAAGTTAGTGTCAGAGAGCTTTCTGACTGTAAATTTAAAACAACAGTACTTGATACAGACAGGAACACGTACAAATGAAACAGACACCTAGGAGTATACGAATCCCTCTTTTAGATGATCTGTGACACATACAAGCTGCTCTGGTAACTGATAACTCACTAATTGCACTGAGCACGCCAATTCTCCAGGTCTACTACCCTGAAAACCGGTCGCCATGCCTGGTACGCCGGCCACAGGAATCTGTAATAGCCTGTTCAAAATTCCTACCCTTCATACCTGGAATACTGGGATTGTCTCCCTCCGCTGTGTGAAGGAATCTGTGAGAATTTATCCAAACAAAGCCCCCACCCTTCACACCTGGAATACTGGGATTGTCTCCCTCCGATGTGTGAAGGAATCTGTGGGAACTTATCCAGCAATTTTGGCTTTCCTGCTATACAGCTCCCAGAAATCAGAAAGCAAACACAGTCACCGTTCCAACTTTCTCCCGGTTCACACAAAACAGGAAACACATACACAGCAGGAGCAAACACCTTATTTCCCAGGGTTTTGGATAAGGGTGTGGATTTTTTACACTACCTGGGAATGCGGTGGTGACCACACCTGACCGGCAAGAGGTATAAGACCTGGACTGGACACAAGGCACTTTCAGGTAAGATGACAAGATTTTCTTACCTTACTTATGGAGCTGTGCAGTCTCCGTCCCGTGAGCGAAGGCCATGGCCAACACCTCTGTCTCTCCGGTCAGCAGGTCTCCGTGCGTTTCATCCACTGCCCCGCGTGCAGGCGCCAACTGTTATGGAAATTTAATTTAGGATAAATCTATCCCCATGTTTGCTGCTGCTGTTCCCAATCTTAGACTAAAATGTCTTTTTGAGCGCTCAAACGAAATGAGGACTGTCCACACGGTAGTGTCAGTATAACAGTTTGTCAAGACCAACAATTTATTATTCATTCAGGGTTTTATACTTTTACAAAAAGGGGCTGGTTAGTCAATTAACATACAATTAAAAACTGCTAGGTTATTGGCTGTTTTAGTATAAGTATGATAATTATGATAAAAGGGCTGAAGTAGCAGATTTATTGTTCTTTACCCCAGTTTTCCTACGTGACTAGTAAAGAAAATAATAGATATCTACCTGACCTTCTGTCTTTGTTTCCCTTTTACTGTGTCCTTGGTAAAAAGTCCCTATGAGCTATCTTTTGCAGCAGCCTGACTTATGTAGGCCAGGGGTCATCTCTTAAGCAACTGATTATAGCTAGCATCAGCTTTTGCATAGATATGTGTGAGCACAGGATTTTTTAGCAAGTGAGATATATCTGACTGTAAATGCATATACATATACTTTGAATATATGGAATACATATATATTTCCATGACAAGTGAGGATACAGTAGGTGAGGGTAGAGCTGGTCATACAGTGGTAACAAGGGTTACTAAAGGTTGAACGCTTGTTGGAAGAGGGAGATCTTAGGTTCCTTTCATAGTCTGGTATGTTGGGGTAGGGCATTCCAGAGTAGGAAGGATGCACAGGAGAAATCTTGTATTCGATTATGGAAAGAGGAAATAAGAGGGTAGTGCCGAATTAGATCTTGTGAAGATCGTAGGTTGCGTGCAGTTACTGTAAGTATCGGGAGACTAAGTCATAGATCTATGGAGGAGACAGGTTGTGAATGCCTTTTTATGCCATGGTTAGGGTTTTGAATTGGAGTCTCTGGGCAATGGTGACAAAATAAAGGGATTGACAGAGAGGAGAGGCCAAAGACTAGCAGAGGAGATTTGTCAGTGTGGTATCTCAGTGCTAGCTCATATATCTGAGTGCTCCAAGTGTCGCCATTTTAGGCCGGTTTTCCATTTATGTCTTGTATATCACTGTAGTTATATACAGCTCTATTTAGCCTAAAAAAATAAAAAAATACAGGCCACAGATCTGTCAGTGTGGTATCTCCGTGCCAGCTCATATATCTGCGTGCTCCAAGTTTGGCCATTTTAGGCCGGTGTTCCTTTTTTTTTCTTCTGTGTTACTGTAGTTATATACAGCTCTATTTAGCCTAAAAAAAAGCAAAAAATACAGGCCACAGATCTGTCAGTGTGGTATCTCCATGCCAGCTCATATATCTGCATGCTCCAGGTTTGGCCATTTTATGCCAGTTTTCCATTTTTTTCTTGTGTGTCACTGTACTTATATACAGCACTATTTAGCCTAAAAAAGCAAAAAATACAGGCCACAGATTTGTCAGTGTGGTATCTCTCTGCTAGCTCATATATCTGCGTGCTCCAAGTTTTGCCATTTTTAGGCTGGTTTTCCATTTTTTTCTTGTGTGTCACTGTAGTTATATACAGCACTATTTAGGCTAAAAAAATAAAAAAATACAGGTCACAGATTTGTCAGTGTGGTATCTCCGTGCCAGCTCATATAGCTGCGTGCTTCAATTTTGGCCATTTTAGTCCGGTTTTCCATTTTTTTTTGGGAGTCACTGTGGTTATATACAGCACTATTTAACCTAAAAAAGAAAAAATACAGGCCACAGATTTGTCAGTGTGGTATCTCCCTAACAGGCATCATTTATCTGTTTAAAAAATTGGGTCATTTTAGGCCTACATATTCTAGTGTTTTTGCAGTCTGTTACCGTACTTATTGACACAAATCTGATAAGCCAAAAAACATTTTTACCTACAGTCAAGATAGGTAAAAGTGTTTTTTTTCAGCACACATATCAGATACAAGTTGGCTCCCAATTCAGCCATTTGTAGTGAATGTGTATAATATTCTAGTCCACTTACAATGGGAAAGGCGAGTGGCAAGGTATGGGGAAGTGGACGTGATTGTGATGGTGCATGCCGAGGTTCAGGCCGTGGCCAAGCTGAAATTGGGCCTCCAAAAACACACATATCTTCTCGCTGGACCTTAGTGTCCGAAATCCTAGGGGACCACTGCAAGACAGCACTATTGAAGCCCGAGCAGTGTGAAAAAGTTGTTGGTTGGAAAGCGGATAATACTTCCAGTTACTTATCCACCACTACCAGCACCCTGTCTTCCACATGGTCAAGTCTGAGTAGCCGTGAATCTGGTCCGTATATTCCTCACCCTGATCCTCCTACCTCCCACCATGCTAAGTGCCCTTAGACAACTGATCCCACACTCGGACAATCCGAAGAGATGTTTAGTTTTCCATTTGTAGATTCGTGCCTCTAGCCTGGTCCACTTGAAGCGGGGCAAGATGATATTCCATGTAGAGATGCATAAATATTTGAGCAGACACGGTCACAAGAGGTGGACGATGATGAAACACAATTGCCGGAAAGTCAGGAGGAGGACCAGGGAGTGGAAGTGGAAGATGAGGTGGTGGATGATATAGTAACAGACCCATCAAGGAAGGAGAAGATGCAGAGTGAGGACAGCAGCACACAGGGGGAGGTAGGCGTAGCACCAGTTCAGGCAGGAAGAAGCAGTGTGGTGGCTGCTGACAGAAGGCGTTCAACTGATCCCCGTAACACCAACATGACTGAAGTTGCAAGTCCAATTGTTAGGTCTTCTCGAGTCTGGTTATTTTTTAAAGACTCTGCCTATAATCCCAGACAGGGCATTTGCAACACCTGTCATGCCAGCATCAGCAGGGGTAGCAAAACTACCAGCCTTACCACCACCAACATGATCAGGCACATGGCAGCAAAGCACCTGACTTTGTGGACCCAATCCCAGGCTCCAGGAACAGTGTCTGCGGGTGACACCACGGCTTCTTCCACTGTTATGCGTGCAAGCCAATCCCCTGTCCACGGTGCATGTGAAGATGACTCCTGCCCTACATATACCATTGCCCACCGTCAAATAGCACCATTGTCAAGCACGTCCATGTCCTTGCCCCAGCACACACAGCCAATGCCCCACAGGCCACAGTACTCAATTCTCATATTTCTCATCTGCTTGCGCTCGAAATGTTGCCTATTAGGCTCATGGAGATGGAAGCTTTCCGCAACCTGATGGCGGTGGCCGTCCCAAGGTACTTGGTCCCCAACCGCCACTATTTCTCCCGTCCTGGCATTACACAAGCACGTGCCCCACAACATTACCCGTGCCCTAAAAAATGCAGTTACTGGGAACGTACATCTAACCATGGACACGTGGACAAGTGCTTGTGGCCAGGAATGGTACATCTTGCTGAAGGCACACAGGGTTATCAAAGTGAAAGCCGGGATCCAGTCAGACCTTTTGATGGAACATGTCCTCCCGACGTCAAGGATTGCGGGCCCTACGTCAATCAGGGTTGCCCCCACTGTGTACAGCCCCTGCACTTCCTCTTTCTCGTCTTCAGTTTCCATCTCTGAAAAGAGAATATCAGTCACAAGATGGAAGCACTGCAGCACTGCCAAAGCCAAGCGGCAACAGGCTGTGCTGAAGCTAATTTGCTTATGTGACAAACTGCACAATGCTGAAGAGTTATTGACAGCTCTGAAAGAGCAGGCAGATGTGTGTCTGACACCGCTAAATCTCCATCCAGGCATAGTTGTGTGTGACAATGGCAGGAACCTGGTGGCGGCTCTGAGGCGAGGTGAACTGACACATGTACCATACCTGGCCCATGTGCTTATCTCGTTGTACAAAGTTTCCTAAAAAGCTACCTGGAGCTGCTGGATCTGCTGTTGAAAGTACGACGCCTGTGTGCCCATTTTAGAAAGTCAGCTACAGCTTTAGCCGCCCTTGCCATGCTTCAGCAGCGATTGCAGATTCCGTCTCACCGACTGGTGAGTGATGTCCCCAAGTGTTGGAACTCTACACTGCATATGTTGGAAAGAATTTGTGAGCAGAAGTGGGCAGTTGTTGAATACTAGCATCAACAAGGCCATCGTTTTTCATGTTTGACTCCGCACATAAGACCTCAGGAGTGGACATGGATGTCAGACATATGTAACATCCTTCAAAACTTTGAGGAGTCCATCAAGATGGTGAGCGGCGATGATGCAATAATTAGCATCACCATCCCGCTCATCTGCATTCTGAAAAGCTGTCTGCTCACAATCAAAGAGGATGAATTGCAGGTAGAGCACGAGGACAAGGAGCAAGGAACCATACAGGGTGATTACACACAGTCCAGCCTCATGTCATCCCTGCGTGGAATGGTTGACAATGAGGAAGAGGAGGGGAGGAAGAACAGGAGCTACTTTCATGCGCTATAGACGGAACTACTACCACAACTGTCATACCGTCTGTTCAGCATGGATGGCCTGAGGACAGGGAAGGAGAGGAAGAAGAGTAGGAGGACACCTTGGTCAGTCATCCTGTTGGTGAGGACACAGAAGGCTTGCCTGTTGCTAGTGATGGGTGAGCACTAAAATGCTCTGGTGCTCGTTGCTCGGGTCGAACAAATTGGAATACTTGGGTACTCAGAATTCTCGGGACAGAACAACGAGCTCAATGTAAGTCTATGGGAGACCCAAGCATTTTTACTGCAATTCCCCCGAGGGTTCTTTTTAAGGTCTAAAAACATCTGAAAATGATGGAAACACTGCTCAAGTGACATGGGGATATCATGGGGATCGCCACTGGAAGCATTCCTGACTCCTAGTTCACAGCTTTAAACAATGTTGTCAGAGTTTCATGCAATTTTTTCCGGTGCACCAAAAAACATACCAAAACAAACCAAAACAGATTTTGCTGGGTAATATGTTAAGGCACATCCTTTCCAGGTTAATGACTTGTAAATAAGGCAAAATAATTAACCCAGATCAAAATGTTCTCCACCACTTGGGCTATGTTCAGACACAGCGTTTTTGAAGCGTTTTTCAACTTTTTCATTGCTTTCAACCAAAGCAAATGCATTCACTGGGAAATGTCATTGTAACATTTACCAACTCCAGCTAGCCATGTGGTGTTTGACACATAAGCAGACATATCTTGTTTCATTTCTGAAGGAGGGACTCAAAGTCACAGAACCTATTTTTACAGGGGCATCAGGCAGCATTAATCTGCTTAAAGTTCCATTATTAAACAGTGGGTCTCCTAAACTGTTATAGCCTATGCAGTGAGTGAGTGGGCTGCCAAGAATTACGACGCACCTCAATACCCCTTTCACGAGATGTCCAGGAGGGCTTCTATAAAATATGTTGCATTTAATGCAAGGCCTGCCCTGCTAACAAGTCATATGCACCCAAATAAGCCTTTGAACCCACATACTGGATGGGAACAGGAAAATCTACTTCACATTATTATTTTTTTTACTCCCATTCTGTTTTCTTATGGATTGACTGCAAGGCCTGCCCTGCTACCAAGTCATATGCACCCCGATAACCCCAATCCCCCCCTTGGAAGAAACATGGAGGAGGGCCTCTTAACAAAAAAAATGTCCCATTAAAAAGGATAGGGACTCCTAGACTTGGAATGCCTATACACTAAGTTTGTTGGATGGCAAACATTTACCCATGTGGGGTATACCTCAAACTTTTCTATAACAAGTATTTTACACCCATCAAAAACACCCACACTTTTAGGATGTTGACAATGGCTGTAGCAGCACGGAACACGTTAACACTGGTGATCTAGTGGCGGCCGATGATGAGACGTGGAGGAAGGCCTGATGAACTATGCCCAATTTAAAGGAGCGGGTCTCCTAGACTCGTAATGCCTATACACAAAGTGCTTGGTCTGACAGACATTTCCCCATGGGGGTACATTTTTAAAAAAAATATACTATGGGCATCATAGAAACCTTTGACAAAAATTGTACTGGCTGTAGCAGCACAGAACCCGATAACCCTTGTGGTGTAGTGGTGGAGAATGAGGAGACATAATGATAAATCATACTGAAATCAAACAAATAACTTAAAAATGTGAATCCACCTATGAAAGAAAATAACAAAAGGAAGGGGTGAACAAAGGTTCATAGATATAAAAAGTCAGAATGTGTTCAACGAGATATGTTTGTCCCTAGCAACAGCTCATAGACAGGGATATAAGTTAAAATATAATATTATAGGATTTCACAATTTTTATATTGGAGAGGTATACACTAGGTCATAAGAGGATGCTCCACAGATAGGAAAAATGGAAAATATAAGAATAAATTGGAAGAATAGATGTACTTCTCATTTGTATGAGATTTTCCCATGGGGGAGTAACATTTGTTTTGGTTTAAAATTAGTAGCGGGCATCATAAATACACCGTTGCCAAAAATTGGACTGGCTGTAACAGCACAGAACATGTTAACCCTGATGATCTTGTGGCAGAGAATGAGGAGACATTGATGAAGACCTCATTTAAAAACTAAGCCCAATGTAAAGGAGTGGGTCTCCTAGACTTGTAACGCCCATACACGCAGAGCATGGGCTGACAAACATTTCACCATGGGCGGCACATTTTTTAAATATATACTATGGGGATCATAGACACCCTTGCCAAAAATTGGACTGCCTGTACACGTTAACCCTGGTGATCTAATGGTGGAGAATGAGGCGACATTGATGAAGGCCTCATTTAAAAGCTAAGCCCAATGTAAAGGAGTGGGTCTCCTAGACTTGTAACGCCCATACACGCAGTGCATGGGCTGACAAACATTTCTCCATGGGGGCACATTTTTTAAATATATACTATGGTGTTGTGAATATGCTGGATGCAGCTTCAGAGCTGGGGCTCCCTCCAGTGGTTGCTGAGGGTAATGAACTGATTACTGAATGGCCTTCAGCTGGCGCTGAATGGTAGGATATAAGTGGCCTGAGTTCCCAGCAGCCTTCTGGTCTTGCTTGAAGCACTGCTAGTTTCCTGCTCTCCTTCAGATAACCCCCTGTAGGGGTTAATTAAAGGTGTAAATTCGTTGTAAAAAAAACGGACTTTTTTGCTACGAATTTACACCTTTAATTAACCCCTACAGGTGTGAAATTTTGCACACATAGTCTGATTTAATTGTTTGTGCAAATTAGATAGCAAAGGACATGAAAAGACATGGTTAACCCTATGTACACCAAGTGTCATTTCATGTCGGGTTCTGCATTTTCACAAAAGCCGGCAATTGAATTAGCGGCTATTATACTATGTAGAAGTGTATGAACTACAAATATAAATATATATATATGTGTCACAAATTCAATGACATGTATATATATATATATGAGGTGTAAAATTGCTGAAAAAAAAATGCGTGGGCTCCCGCCCTATTTTCGCAACCAGACAGACAAAGCCAGTGAGTGGGGGCAGATAATAATAGCCCAGAGAGGGACCATTATTTTTGCCCCCCCCCCGGCTACTAACATCTGCCCCCAGACACCCCAGGAAAGACAAATCTATAATTAGATTCGCCCTTTCTGGCACTTTGCCCGTCTATTCCCATTGCCCTGTAGCGGTGGCGAATGGGTTAATATGGGGTTAAAGCCACCTTGCTATTGAAAGGTGACCTTAAGCCAGGTTAATAATTGAGAGCTGTCAATTAGACAACTATCAATTATTAATCCTATTGCATGAAATAAAAATAAAACACACACACTTTAATTAAAAATCATTTTAATGAAATAAAGACACATGTTTTTGACCATCTTTTATTTTACTGCAAAAACCATTTCCTGTAATAAAAATAAAATAAAAAAGCAAAATTATTCTTACCTATCCCATGCACAGTCAGGTCCCACGGTGTAATCCTTCAGAAAGGGTTAATGTTTACTGCAGGGACCGCAGCTAATGCTGCAGCCTCACAGTAAACCCCAAATGAATGAGTTCCTCTCCTGCCTGACAGGAGAGTAAAGGCTGGGTGTCACATAACGATACACCAGCGATCCCGACAACGATATGCACTTGTCAGGATCGCTGGTGTATCGCTACATGATCGCTGCTGAGCTGCCAAACAGGCAGCTTAGGCAGCGATCTGGGACAGCGACACTGCGGGTAACATCGCTTAAGGGCCCGTCTCACATAGCGATATCGCTACCGAGATCGCTGCTGAGTCACTAGTTTTGTGACGCAGCAGCGAGCTCACCAGCGATATCGCTGTGTGTGACATTCAGGGACGATCAGCCCCCCTGCCGGGTATCGCTGATCGTCGCAGAAATGTCAGGACCTTTTTTTGATCGCTGGTTTCCCTCTGACAGGCACGCATCGCTGCGTGTGACAGGCGGGAGACCAGCGATCCGCTGGTAACCAAGGTACACAGCGGGTTTCCAGGCACCGCGCAGCGCTTGGAAACCCGCTGTGTACCTTGGATACCAGCTCCCTGCATCAGGGCGCTGGTATCCAAGGTACACAGCGGGTTTCTAGGCACAGCCCCGCGCCTGGAAACCCGCTGTGTACCTTGGTTACAGGCGGATCGCTGGTCTCCCGCCTGTCACACGCAGCGATGCGTGCCTGTCAGCGGGAAACCAGCGATCAAAAAAAGGTCCTGACATTTCAGCGACGATCAGCGATACCCGGCAGGGGGGCTGATCGTCGCTGAATGTCACACACAGCGATATCGCTGGTGAGCTCGCTGCTGCGTCACAAAACTAGTGACTCAGCAGCGATCTCGGTAGCGATATCGCTATGTGAGACGGGCCCTTAAGTGGAAAGCTTAATTGATTGCTTTCCACTTTCACTTCAGGTCAGCCAGGGACACAATCAGTGACGTCAGAGGGAACTGATTAATAAAAATAGGGGTTCCCTTCGAAAAAAAAATGGCGTGGGGTCCCCCCTATTTTTGTTAACCAGCCAGATGAAGCAGACCGCTGAGGCCTGGATTTTCAGGCTGTTAAGGAGCCAAGATCCATGGACCTTGCCAGCCTGATAATACCAGGCCACAGCAGTCTGCATATCTTGGCTGATTAACAAAAATAGGGGATCCCCTCGAAAAAAAAAATTGGCGTGGGGTCCCCCCTATTTTTGTTAACCAGCCAGATGAAGCAGACCACTGAGGCCTGGATTTTTCAGGCTGTTAAGGAGCCAAGATCCATGGACCTTGCCAGCCTGATAATACCAGGCCACAGCAGTCTGCATATCTTGGCTGATTAACAAAAATAGGGGATCCCCTCGAAAAAAAATTGGCGTGGGGTCCCCCCTATTTTTGTTAACCAGCCAGATGAAGCAGCCCGCTGAGGCCTGGTTTTTCAGGCTGGTAAGGATCCAATATCCATGGACCTTGCAAGCCTGATAATACCAGGCCACAGCAGTCTGCTTAGCTTGGCTGGTTAACAAAAATAGGGGATCCCCTCGAAAAAAAAACGGCGTGGGGATCCCCCCTATTTTTGTTAACCAGCCAAGTAAAATGCAGACTGCTGCGGCCTGGTATTAAAAGACTGTCAAGGCCCATGGATTTTGGCCCTCAACAGCCTGATAATACCAGGCTACAGCAGCCCCACATTTGGCGCATCAAAAGATGTGCCAATTGTGGCACTTTACCCGGCTCTTCCCACTTGCCCTGTAGCGGTGGCAAGCGGGGTAATAAGGGGTTATTGTCACCGTTGATTGCACGGTGACAATAAGCCCGGTTAATAATGGAGAGGTGTCAATAAGACACCGATCCATTATTAATCCCAAAGTTATTAAATGTATAAAAAAAGACAAAGCAAGAAAAAAGTATTTTAATGAAATAAAAGAGACAACACAGTTTTCATTTCTTTTATTACTCTCTCATTCCTGCGACGCCATCGATCTCCTGTAAAAAAAGAAAAAAAACAAACCAACAGTATACCACCTGTCCGACGCAGTCCATAACGATAGTCCCACGACGATCCAGCTCTGCTACATCGCAATGACAGGCAGAGCCTGTCATTGCAACGCAGCACAGCTGATTACCTGCTTCCCCGGCGGTGACGTCATCGGACTGACTGCTTTACGGCCGCGATTACCCAGCAGTCACTGCAGTTATCGCGAGAAACTGCATGTGACCGCCGGGGAGAAGAGGATGGCGGCCATGAAGCAGTGCAGGACGTGACCGCCGGAGATCTTCTGCCGGGTAAGTGCCGCTGACTCCTGACAGACCCGACCGACGGACACTGACAGTGACAGTGACAATCCCGATTCCGGTATCCGATAAGATGAAAATATCGGAACTCGGAATCGGAATTCCGATACAGCTAATATCAGCCGATACCCGATATTTGCAGTATCGGAATGCTCAACACTACTGAGGAGGATTTTTTTTCTCTCAATGGAGTTTGCACAGTTGTCTGGCCATGTGGATCAGCTTGCCACTGAGGTTCGGAGTATTGCTACCTATCTTGCTGGGTTGCCGGTTGTGGAACCTAGGATCCCCATGCCAGATTTGTTTTTGGGGGATCGATCCAAATTTCTGAATTTCAAAAATAACTGTAAGTTGTTTTTTGCCTTAAAGCCTAAGTCCTCAGGGAACGCGGTACAGCAGGTTCAAATTGTCATCTCCCTGCTGCGCGGCAACCCTCAGGATTGGGCTTTTTCCCTGACACCTGGGGATCCTGTTTTGAATGATATTGATGTATTTTTTCAGGCTCTGGGGTTATTGTACGATGAACCTAATGTCACTGATCAAGCTGAAAAGATCTTGTTGGCATTAAATCAGGGTCTTGAAGACGCTGAGTTGTACTGTCAGAAATTTCGAAAGAGGGCAGTCCTGAACAAATGGAATGATGATGCTTTGGCAGCCCTTTTTCGAAAGGGTCTGTCAGAAAAAGTAAAGGATGTTATGGTGGGATTCCCTGTTCCCTCTGGTCTCAATGATTCTATGTCTTTGGCTATTCAAATTGACAGACGTTTGCGTGAGCGCAGAGGTATGCGTGAGATAGTGTTGCCTTGTGAGCCAGCTCCTGAGCCCATGCAGTGTGATGGAGTGACTTCTGGGGCTCAGCGTCATGAGTTTCGTAAGCACAATGGGTTATGTTTTTACTGTGGTGACGCTTCCCATGCTATTTCTGTCTGCCCTAAGCGGGGAAGACGTTTTGCACGCTCAGTTGTCTTGGGTAGTGTTCAGACTAAATTTCTGTTGACTGTTACCCTGATTTGCTCCCTGTCCACATTTTCTCTTAAGGCTTTTGTTGATTCAGGTGCAGCTATTAACCTGATGGATTTTGACTTTGTCAAACGTTGTGGGTTTCCCATGATACCCCTGAGGAAGTCTATTCCCCTACTGGGCACTGATTCTACCCCTTTGGGGGAGAATAAACTCCAGTTTTCTACTCAGGTGATAATGAGGGTTGAACCAGATCATCAGGAGATTTGCAAATTTCTGGTGCTGCATAATCTGCATGACATTATTGTACTAGGTTTCCCTTGGTTACAGTCTCATATTCCTGTTTTGGATTGGAAATCTGGGTCTGTGACCAGTTGGGGCTGCCAATGTGTAATACTGACACTCCTGTTTTTTCTGCCTCTCCCCAGTCTCAGGATGTCCCTGACTTTTTGACTGATTTTTCTGATGTGTTTAGTGAAAGTAAATCTGTATCCTTGCCCCCTCACAGGAGCTATGATTGCGCTATTGAATTACTGCCTAGTGGTAAATTTCCTAAAGGTCGCCTTTTTAATTTATCTGTACCTGAACACAATGCTATGCGATCCTATATCAAAGAGTCATTGGAGAAGGGTCATATCAGACCATCCTCTTCACCCTTGGGCGCCGTTTTTTTCTTTGTGGCCAAAAAGGATGGTTCATTGAGGCCGTGTATTGATTATCGCTTCCTGAATAAGATCACTGTTAAATATCAATATCCGTTACCTTTGATTTCTGACCTATTTTCCAGAGTGAAAAGTGCTAGTTGGTTTACCAAGCTTGACCTCAGGGGGGCGTATAACCTTATTTGCATTAAGCACGGGGATGAATGGAAGATGGCGTTTAATACCCCAGAGGGGCATTTTGAATACGTAGTGATGCCTTTTGGGCTTACTGATGCCCCTTCCGTCTTTCAATCCTTCATGAATGATATTTTCAGGGATTTTGTGGATAAATTTCTGATTGTTTATTTGGATGATATCTTGATTTTTTCCAATGACTGGGACTCTCACGTGAATTATGTTCGGACTGTGTTCCAGATTTTAAGAGAGAATGCATTGTATGTGAAGGGATCAGAGTGTCTTTTTGGCGTACAGAAGGTCTCATTTCTGGGATTCATTTTGTCGTCATCTGTTATTGAAATGGACCCGGTCAAGGTTCAGGCCATCTGTGATTGGGTTCAACCTACTTCATTGAAGGCTCTACAGAGATTTTTGAGTTTTGCCAATTTTTATCATAAATTTATTGGTAATTTCTCCGGTATTGTTAAACCATTGACTGATTTGACCAAAAAGGGTTCCGATGTGGTGAATTGGCCTCCTGAGGCAGTTTCTGCGTTTCAGGAACTTAAGCAGAGATTCATTTCTGCTCCTGTTCTATGGCAGCCTGATGTTTCTCTGCCGTTTCAGATGGAGGTTGATGCCTCTGAGATTGGGGCAGGTGCCGTTTTGTCCCAAAAGGATCCAGAGACCTCTAAGAGTAACCCTTGTGCCTTTTTCTCTCGAAAATTTTCTCCAACTGAACGTAATTATGACGTGGGTAATCGGGAGTTATTGGCCATGAAGTGGCCCTTTGAAGAGTGGAGACATTGGCTGGAAGGAGCCAAACATCAGGTGGTGGTCCTCACGGACCATAAGAACCTGGTTTATCTCGAATCAGCCAAGCGACTTAATCCTAGACAGGCCAGGTGGGCCTTGTTTTTCACACGTTTTAATTTTGTGGTTTCTTTTCTTCCTGGCACTAAGAATGTCAATGCGGATGCCCTCTCGAGGAGTTTCTTTGCAGATTCTCCTGAGTTATCTGATCCTGCTGTTATTTTGAAAGAGGGTGTGGTTCTTTCCGCCATTTCGCCCAATTTGAGACTGGCTCTGGATGGGTGTCAGGAGGATAAACCTGAGCGCTGCCCTGTTGGTAAGTTGTTTGTTCCAGACCAGTGGAAAAAGAGTGTGATGTCTGAGATTCATTGTTCCGCATTGGCTGGTGGTCCCGGGATTTTTGGTACCAGAGACTTGGTGAGTCGCTCCTTTTGGTGGCCTACCTTGTCTCGTGACATCAGTTACTTTGTGCAGTCCTGTGGAACTTGCTCTCGTTCCAAGCCTTGCTCTCGTTCTAGTGGTTTGTTAATGCCATTACCTGTACCCAAGAGGCCATGGACCCATATTTCTATGGATTTTATTTCTGACCTTCCTGTCTCTCAGAGATTGACCGTTATCTGGATAATCTGTGATAGGTTTTCCAAGATGATACATCTTGTGCCATTACCTAAGTTGCCTTCCTCCTCCGAGTTGGTGCCTTTGTTCTTTCAGCATGTGGTTCGGTTACATGGCATTCCGGAGAACATTGTGTCTGACAGAGGAGTCCAGTTTGTTTCCAGATTTTGGAGTACATTTTGTTCTAAATTTGGTGTTCAGTTATCTTTCTCCTCTGCATTTCACCCTCAGACCAATGGACAAACCGAGAGAACAAACCACACCTTGGAGACTTATTTGAGATGTTTTGTGTCTGCTTATCAAGATGACTGAGTCTCTTTTTTGCCTTTGGCTGAGTTTGCTCTTAATAATAGAGCTAGCTCTGCCACCTTGATGTCTCCATTTTTCTGCAATTCCGGGTTTCACCCTCGATTTTATTCAGGACAGGCGGAGGCTTCTGTCTGTCTGTGGGTTGACTCTATTGTGCAGCGTAGTAGACAGCAGATTTGGGACCAGGTGGTGGAGAGGTTGTCTCTCTCTCAGGAGAAGGCCCAGCGGTTTGCCAACCGGCATAGGACTGCTGGTCCTCGTTTTAAAATGGGGGACTTGGTTTGGTTGTCCTCAAGGACTATCCCTATGAAGGTTGCATCTCCAAAATTTAAGCCAAGGTTCATTGGACCTTATAAGATAATGGATAATATTAATCCGGTTTCCTTCCGTTTGATTCTTCCAGGGACATTTAAGATCCATAATGTGTTCCACAAGTCCTTATTGAAGAGGTTTGTCGAACCAGTGGTTCCTATGGCTGCGCCTCCTGACCCTGTTTTGGTTGAGGGAAATTTGGAGTATGTGGTTGAGAAGATATTGGATTCTCGTTTTGCTAGACGGAAACTCCAGTATTTGGTTAAGTGGAGAGGTTATGGTCAGGAGGACAATTCTTGGGTGTTTGCGTCAGACATTCATGCTGGGAGTCTTATCCGTGCCTATCATCAAGCCCATCCTGATCGGCCTGGTTGCGCAGGTGAGGGTTCGGTGACCTCTCCTCAAGGGGGGGGACTGTTGCGAATATGCTGAAGGCGGCTTCTGAGCTGGAGCTCCCTCCGGTGGTTGCTGAAGGTTATGAACTGATTACTGATTGGTCTTCAGCTGGCGCTGAATGGTAGGATATAAGTGGCCTGAGTTCCCAGCAGCCTTGCCGGTTATCAATTGTTCCTTCTGGTCTTGCTTGAAGCACTGCTAGTTTCCTGCTCTCCTTCAGATAAGTGTTTGCTGTTTTTTTTCCCTCTGTTTGATTTTCTCTGCTGGTTTGCTGCTTGCAGTGGACTCAGCCTGACCCCTTTTGGGGGTCTGGCGCTGCAATTGTGCTCCGTTTGTGTCTGCACTTTTGCGTTGCTCCTTTGTTACTTTTTATTTGCTGAATAGCGTTTTGTTACACCAGAGATCTGATTTAGGTGGATGTGATCGTGTGATCTCAGGTTTTTTGGCAATCAGAAGTGTTGGTATTTTTGTTAGGGTTTTGTTGGATTGCAGTCAGAATTCTTTCCTGTACTTTTCTGTCTAGACAGATTGGGCCCCAGCGTTTGCTCATTCTATTTTCTGTCTGTGTCCGTGCTTTCTTCTTGTCTAACCGCCATTACATGTTTGGGGGCTTCCTATTTTCTTTGGGGATCTGCTCCGGTGCAGATAGCTTTCATCTTTCTGCCTTTAGGTGTAGTTATCTCTCAGGCTGTGACGAGGCGTCTAGGATCACCGTAGGAACGCTCCACGGCTACTTCTAGTTGTGTGGTTAGTTCAGGTTACTGCAATCCAATAGGTTCCAGCCTCTCTGGTGTATTACCGCTTTTGCTATTTTTTGCTATTTCTCCTCAGTTACCGAAACATAACACTATGGGCATCACAGACACCCTTGCCAAAAATTGGACTGCCTGTAGCAGCACAGAACATGTTAACCCTGGTGATCTAGTGGTGGAGAATGAGGCGACATAATGATAAATCATAATGATATCAAACAAATTATTAAAAAATGTGAATCCACCTATGAAAGAAAATAACAAAAGGGAGGGGAGAACACAGGTTCATAGATATGAAGCATGTGTCCAACGAGATATGTTTGTCCCTAGCAACAGCTCAGAGACAGGGATATAAATTAAAATATAATAGTATTTCAATATATTTCTATTGTAGAGGTATACATTAGGTCCTAAGAGGATGGTCCAGAGATAGTAAAACTGGAAAATATAAGAATAAATGGGAAGAATATACATACATCTCAATTGTATGAGATTTCTCACTGGGGGAGTAACATTTGTTTTGGCTTCAAATTAGTAACGGGCATCATAGAAACACCCTTGCCAAAAATGGAGGGACTTTTGCATCACGGAATATGTTCACCCTGGTATTCTACTGGTTGTAGATGATGAGGATAAGGTGGATGATGATAATACACCTCCACAAAAAAGACAATGTATTTGAGTTTATGTTTCGCTGTTCACATTCGGTGGTGTACAGAAGTCTTACCCAATCAAGCCCTTGTCATTTTTATAAGAGTCAGCCTGTCAGAATTGTCAGTTGACAGGTGGATGTGCTTATCTGTTATAATTCCACCAGCAGCACTAAATACCCGCTCTGACAGAGCGCTAGCAGCAGGGCAGGCCAGGAACTCCAAGGCGTAGAGAGCCAGTTCATGGCACGGGTCTAGCTTGGATACCCAATAATTAAAAGGCACAGAGGAATCCGGAGGATGTTTGTACGATCTGCAACGTACTCCCTCACCATCTTCCTAAACATTGCACTTCTTGTGACAGCACCCGTTGCCTCTGTGGCTGCACAATGGGTGGGTCTGAGAAAACTGTCCCGTAACTTTTTTCATTGTTCCCCTGCCTGAGCTGCATTGTACTTCTGTCTCTCTCGCTTGGACTACTTGGCTGTACAACAAACTCTGACGTCTGCTGCCAGCGTTTTCACATGGGAATTTTTTCAGTAATTCCGCTACAAGGGCCCTGTGGTACAGCAATATTTTTGTACACCTTTCTGCCTCTGGAAGAGATTGAAAGTTTTCCTTGTAGTGTGAGTCTAGAAGTGTCACCAACCAGCAATGAGTGTCACCGAAAATTTTTATAATGCGAGGGTCACGAGAAACGCAGCGCAACATAAAGTCAGCCATGCGTGCCAGACTACTAACAGGCATGACTTCCGTGTCCTCACCAACGGGATGACTGACCATGCTGTCCTCCTCATCCTCATCCTCCTCCTCCCTTTCCTCAGGCCATACCTGCTGAACAGAAGGTATGATAGCTGTGCTTGTAGTACCGTCTATAGCGCATGAAAGTAGCTCCTGCTCTTCCTCCTCCTCCTCATTGTCTACCAATCCACGTTGCGACAACATGAGGCTAGGCTGAGTGAAATCACCCTGCATGGTTCCTTGCTCCATGTCCTTGTGCCCTGCCTGCAATGCATCACATTTAATTGTGAGCGGAGAGGTTTTCAGAATGCTGAGAAGCGTGATGGTGACACTAATTATGGAGTCATCTCCGCTCACCATCTTGGTGCAGTCCTCAAAGTTCTGGAGGATGTTACATATGTTTGACATCCATGTCCACTCCTGAGGTCTTATGTGTGGAGTCTGACCTGAATATCGATGGCCTTGTTGATGGTGGTAGTCAACAACTGCCCTCTTCTGCTCGCAAATCCTTTCCAACATTTGCAGTGTAGAGTTCCAACGCGTGGGGACATCAAACAACAGTCAGTGAGCCGGAAGCTGCAAATGCTGCTGAAGCACAGCAAGGGCGGCTGAAGCTGCAGCTGACTTTCATAAATGGGCAGACAGACGGTGTACTTTCACTAGCGTATCCGGAAGTCCGAGTAGCTTATGAGAAAATGTTGAACCACGTGGTTAAGCACATGGGCAAGGCAAGGAACGTGTGTGAGCTCATCTTGCCTCAGAGCCACCACCAGGTTCTGGCAATTGTCACACACAACCATGCCTGGCTGTAGTTTCAGCGGTGTCATCCAAATATCTGACTGCTCTTTCAGCACTGTCCACAACTCTTCTGCATTGTGCAGTTTGTCACCTATGCAGATTAGCTTCAGCACAGTCAGTTGCCGCTTGGCTGAGGCAGTGCTGTAGTGCTTCCAGCTTCTGACTGATGTGTTCATTTCAGATATGGAGACTGAAGAAGAGGAGGAGGAGGAGGAGATGGAGGAGCTGTAGACTGTGGGAGTAACACTGATTGACGTAGGGCCCACATTCCTCGGCATGGGGAAGATGTGTTCCATCCCAAGGTCCAACTGGATCCCGGCTTCCACTATGTTAACCCAGTGTGCCGTCAGTGAGATGTACTGTTCCTGCCCACAGGCACTTGTCCACATGTCCGTGTTTACGTGGACTTAGCAGTAACAGCATTGTTGAGGGCACAGGTAATGTTGTGGGACACATGCTGGTGTAATGCCGGTATGGCACAATGGGAGAAATAGTGGTGACTGGGGACCGATTAACTTGGGACGGC
Source organism: Oophaga sylvatica (assembly GCA_033576555.1). Lineage (NCBI taxonomy): Eukaryota > Metazoa > Chordata > Amphibia > Anura > Dendrobatidae > Oophaga > Oophaga sylvatica. The sequence continues at coordinate 21,963 of JARQOD010004404.1, forward strand.
TGCCGCCATCAGGTTGCAGAAAGCTCCCGTCTCAACAAGCCTAAAAGGCAATATTTTGAGCGCAAGCAGATGAGAAATGTGTGCATTAAGTACTGTGACCTGTGGGGCATTGGCTGGATATTTGTGCTTGCGTTTAAATGACTGGGGTATAGACAACTGAAGGCTGGGCACGGACAAGGACGTGGACGGGATTGATGATGGTGCTGGTTGACTGTGGGCAACAACAGGTGCAGGGCGCGAGGCATCCTCACAGGCACGGTGAACTGGGGTTTGGCTTGTACGCAAAACAGTGGAATAAGCAGTGTTTTCACTTGCAGACAGTGTTCCTGGAGCCTGGAGTTTGGCCCACAAAGTCGGGTGCTTTGCTGCCATGTGCCTAATCATACTGGTGGTGGTCAGGCTGGTAGCTTTGCTACCCCTGCTGATGCGGGCATGGCAAGTACTGCAAATGGCCTGTTTGGGGTTCTCGGCAGAGTCTTTGAAAAATAATCAGACTAGAGAAGATCTAACAGTTGGAATGGCAACTTCTGTCCTGTTATTGTTATGGGGAATGGATGCATGCCTTCTGTCTGTGGCCACCACACTGCTTCTTCCTGCCTGTTGGGGTAATATGCCTACTTCCCCATGTGTGCTGCTGTCCTCGCTCTGCATGTCCTCCTGCCAGGTTGGGTCAGTCACTATGTCATCCACAACCTCGTCTTCCACATCCGCACCATGCTCCTCCTCCTTACTTTCCGGCAATTGTGTCTCATCTTCGTCCACCTCTTGTGACCGTGGCTGCTCAAAGATTTGAGCATCGCTACATGGAATATCATCTTGGCCCGCTTCAAGTGGAGCGGGCGAGAGACACGAATCTCCAAATGGAAAACTGAACAGCTCTTCGGAGTGTCAGAGTGTGGGATAAGTTTTCCAGGGCACTCGGCATGGTGGGAGGAAGGAGGATCAGGGTAAGAAATATCCGGTCAACTCTAGCGGCTACTAAGACTTGACCGTGTGGAAGACATGGTTGTGGTCGTGGTGGCTAAGTGACTGGAAGCATTATCCGCTATCCAACCAACAACCGTTCCACACTGCTCTTGCTTCAATAGTGGTGTGGTCTGGTCCATTAGAAACTGGGACAGGAAGGTCGAGCGCGAACATGTGGGTCTTTGCTGTGGCCCTCTTTCAGCTTGGCCACGGCCTCATCCTCTGCATGCACCATCAGCATCACGTCCACTTCCCCATCCCTTGGAGAAAAATTATATGTGATCAGTATGCCTGGAAAGCGAAGATTTTTCCACCACAGATACACCAGTCGTCAGCCTGAGATAACAGACTGTATACATTTTTTTTTAGGTTTTGTGTTAATTTTTCAAAAAAACAAAATAATAAGTAGAACAAGGCTAGCAGACAGAACAATGCAACGTATGTCTGCGAAGCAATGATTTTTACACCACAGAAACACCAGGCCTCAGCCTGACATAACAGACTGTATACATTTTTTTTTAGGTTTTGTGTTAATTTTTGGAAACACAAAATAATGAGTAGGACAAGGCAAGCAGACAGAACTATCTAACGTTTGCCTGCGAAGCAAAGGTTTTTACAACACAGATACCCAAGGCCTCAGCCTAAGATAAGAGACACTATAATTTTTTTTTACTTTTTGGATAAAAATAAAATGCTGTATTTAACTACAGTGACAGCCAGGCCAAAAAAAGAAAATGGCCATAAACTGGCCAAACTTTGAGCACGCACAGATATGAGCTTGCACTTAGATACCACACCAAAAATTGGGTGGACTGCATATTTTTTGGTTGGGGCTAAGTACTGCTGTATTTAATTGCAGTGAAAGCCAGGCGAAAAAAAGAAAACGGATGTAAACTGGCCAAACTTTGAGCATGCACAGATGTGAGCTGGCACGGAGATACCACACCAAAAAATGTGTAGCCTTTTTTTTTTTTTTTTTGCTGTATTTGGATCGCCCACCAGGGCAGTGGGATACTCGGTACCGGGCCGGTGTACTGATGGGGAGGTGTCACAGAGGCGGTGACCCGGTCCGTGGCACTAGGCGTCCAATGAAAGGGGGATTATTTACAGGGAATGTTAGAGTTTGTAGTGTAGGTATTCGTGACACCACCTGTGGTATCTGGTCAATGGCGACCAGCGCTGCAGTGCAGATCCTCTGGGAGAGATGGTGAGATGCAGCAGAGTTGGTACAGCCTCACTCAGGTGAGTCTATGGAATCCCAGGGCAGGTATATGTAGTCAAAGGTAGTAATGGTGCTGGGAGATGTAGCTGAGTGCAATGAGTGACGCAGGAAGAAACTGAGAAACAGTCAGTGAGTTGCAGTTTCCAAAGCTTTACTCACAGTTCTGATATATGCAGTACAGAAGCCCGCTTGGTGCCACGTCCTTCAGGTGAGGAGTCCAGCCAACTCTCAGGTGGATGAAGAACACTAGTCCAAGGCTCCCTGTCAGTACAAACCTTCTCTGGCCGTCTCTCTGTGCAGATTTTCCTGCCGTCTCTCCTTCCAGCACCCTCACAAACAGTGTCCCAGATCAGCAGCTGCGAATCCTCTAGGACAACGACTTGTCTCTGCGTTTCTCTTGATTCTATGTAGCTGCCTCTCCGGCGAAGATATTTGTGGTTATTAACTGTGATCCCTATGTTACCACAGCAGTCGACTTGCTAGCTGAATCATAAAGTCCTTCCACTAGTCTAGGGGTCGAGTTCCCTTCTGTGACCTGGATTCTCCCAGCTGGCATCCGCCAGTCCTGGAATGAGCCCACCTGTAGCTTTCAGCTCAGCCGTGTCTCTCTCTAAGAATCCCTTCTCTCCTCCAGAGAACCTCACTTCTCTCTTTCTCTGAGCAGCTCCCAAGGACTGGAGCCTGCTCCACAATCCTTTCTCCGTCCCCTCTGCCCTCAGGGAGAGCTCTCTCAAACATGTCTGCTCTCTCCCTCCCCAAGGGGGAACTCCCCTTCACTTCCCCCTAACTCCTGCTCTGACCCACAAGCTCCACCCACTATCTACACCCTTTGCTAGCTGTGGAATGCGAAGTGAACTCAACTAGTGTGAGTGATGGATGCAGTGTTGACAGAGCCAGGTGTAATGTCTCCACCTTACCTGAGAGCTGAAATACCCCATCCCTGGCTGGGAAGCAATACCTCTGTGGCGACTGGACCCTCAGGGGCGCCACATACCCCCCCATTAAACGCAGCACGTCCGCGGGCTGAAACAGAGTAAAAGATGTTACAGGAAGCATACAAAATTTTTAAAGAATGCATTCTCGCGGTTAGAAAAACAATCAAACGCAACTTCCCTTTACGGGAGGCACTTCTTCTTAAACGTTGCAAAACCGGTACACAAATAAATAACATGACTGACATTGGACAATACAACATTCTTCAGGATCATTAACTTTAAAGTGCTTGTGGCAGCAACCATCAAAACTTGTAAGATCGCCACCAAGATAGGGACTTCTATCCCTACAGTCACAACATTATATTCACATTAGTTTTCTCTTCTTACAAAAATACTGTGACTTTACTAACAGTCATTCTGTTCTATGAGTGCAATCCCCATCTGGGGTGTTTTCCGTGTAGCGCCTGCTAAAAACTGTCAGGTCCGCTGCCAGGAAAGAGCATAATTTGTCTTACTAAAAATAAAAAAATACTATATTATTTACATTTAGCTCCTCTTCTCTACAAAAGACACTATCATATCTAACTAACTTATTTTCCTATAAAAATGCTATCACTACATTAACACCGGTTCTTTTTCTCCACTAGTTCGAGCCCCATCCGGAGTGTTCTCTGAGTAGCAACTGTTGCTAAGTGGTTTGCCACTGGATTTGGACTACTCTGTCCCTGCAACAATACTGTTCTAAGTATTATTACTCTTAAAACATATTTACAAAAAGTGCTCTCAGTTCTCAAAGAACTATCTGTCTGTACATATTTACACTAAGTGGTCTCTATTACCCAAAAGCTATCACATACTGTACATTATCTACAAGTACTTTTCTATGGTTCTGCCATATAAAACAAGCCTGCTATATAAAACACTTCACGATAAAACAATTCTTACTTCACTCTAAGCATATTGTACAAATATAGTAACACTTTTATTAATACACATTCAATACGGTTGTCAAATGAGGTAGATTGTTAGAACTCTCCTGTTAGGTTTTTTCTATCTTGCTGGTCACATGACCTTTTTTGCCTATTTAGTCCTGCTCTGCCCTTCTGGCTTTGCTGGACTTCATTGTAATTTATACTCTTAAGCTAGACAGGTGCTCTGTTACCTTACTCCAATAGTTTTGCTTGGTCTTCGGACCTCTATGTTCTATGTTGTGTGAGACAGTGAGAATATGTAGGTTAGATGGGGTGTATATTTCACCTGGGTGCTTTGCTGACTGGTATAAGGGAGGTGTATGGCTTTGTAGACCTGGTGGTAGAGAAAGGTCATTACACCTTCCACTCAGTGCATACTTGCAGCTCAAACCTGTAACCACTCAGCTGTTAATTAAGAAGCCAGAAATAGGTGTCTGGAAACACAGTCAGGGAGAGCTAGTTTAGCCTGGACACAGGGAGGTTTCCTGGCACAAGAAACAGTCTCCAAGAGTGTTAGAGCTGTCTTTAGCCTGGACACAGGGAGGTGTCCTGGCGCAGGAAGCAGTCTCTGTGAGAATCCATGCAGATAAGCTACTGAAGAGGAGGAGAGCTGTCTCAGTCTGGGTTAGATGTACCCCGGACACAGGAGTGTCTCTGTGAACCTCCATGCTGATGATTACTGAAGAGGAGGGGAGCTGTCTCAGTCTGGGTTAGAGGTACCCCGGACACAGGAGTGTCTCTGTGAACCTCCAGGATGAGGAATACTGAATAGGAGTGGATCTCTCTCAAGTCTGGACGTCGGGTGGACCTTCAGACATAAGGAGGAGTATCTGGGAAACTGCATACTGGTAACATATATCATATGTGTTGTTTTGGGCCTAGGCTGATAGAGCCGGGTTCCTGATAGAAAGGGAAAAGCTATATAAGTGTAATTAGTGGCTAGACAAGCCTAGGTCTTTTGTTTATGCTTTGTTTTATCTGTGTGCTGTGGACTTTAATAAAACTGGTTGCGGCCAGTTTTTACCATAATTGCTGTCTGAATGAACTGTTTCCGTGCCATTCTGTCTACCCAGACAGCGATCCTAGAGCTAATACCCCTGGGAAGGCTACAATTGGTGGAGAATGCTGGGGCAGCGCAGGGCCTGGTACAGTTAGTGCTGGAGTGTGCATGCAGCACAGTGGCAAGAGACAGCATTAAAGGTGAAGTCTATTGAAATAGCAACAGAGGAAAAAAAAAGTGTGTCAGCAGAAATGTCTATTGGAAGCAGTCTTAAAGAGACAGTAGCCCTAATAGACTTTGCAAAAAAAAAAAAAAAAAAGGGTGTTTGCACAGCAAGCTGAATTTGTTGTAGAAATGACTGTGGTGTGTGCTGTGGCTCGTGGGGTCACGAAGGTGACAAGCGGCTGGCTGTGACTCGTGGGGTCACGAAGGTGACAAGCGGCAAGACAGCGCAGCGTGCAAGTCTTCTCGTGGGAGGAGCTACAGGGACTTGCAGCAAGAGGTTCCGCAGGAGCTGCAGTAACAGCCACAGCGGCTTATGAGCAACATCTGAAGGTGTTGGTGGTTGTGGCTGCAACGGGAGCGGCGGCAGTTTCAGCCGGAGCTGGTGTGGTGCAATCAGACAGTGTGAACCAAGTCACACAGACTCTTAAAGGGCCAGTAACAGCCCAAAAGAGATAAACTTGTACTGGGTGGTTTGTGCCTAAGAAAGCTGTGGGGGAGTCCACAGGGTGTATCCCGGAGTGGGGTGGTGTCCCTAGGGAGGGGGCGTGGCCTAAAAGGGCGGTAACACACCCGCAGGGATGGTACGCAAAAAGGGGGTGGAGTGTCCCAACAGAAAAGGGGAGGTGCTGACAAACTGTTGCCCGGCGCAAATGGGTTATCGGTGTCCAGTCTGCCTTATGAATTATCCACCAGGCACACTCCTAAGGGGGTGTGCCTTACAGATAAACACTGAAGACGCGGTGGGTCTGGTCGACTCGGAAAGCCCGGTGACGCTAGTGAGGGGTGTACCTGAGGGATGGCAGCTGACCGGTAGAAAGATCGGGGTCACTTGCATCCATGGGGACACTAGGGAATATCCAGTGGCCAGACTGATCTTTGATGTTGGCTGCGACACTGAGGTACAGGATGTCGCTGTAGACCCAAATTTGTCATGTCCAGTAGTTATAGGTCTGGACTTTAAACTACTCTCCGGTTTATGGGACAGAGGAGTTTCTAGGCAGCAAGAGGGAGGCCTTGCTACTGTTGGGGTGGCAGAAAGTGGGACAGTGACTCCTTCCCAAACTGACGGATCTAACCAACTCGGTGACATAGCAGACGGTGACACCAGAAGAAAGGGTGCGTCTGCCCAACTTACTGACATGTCACCTGAAGTGTATGACAGACGAACTGATAATAATGTGATAGTTAACATGTCTGGAACGGACACCCAGTTAGAGGGTAACTGGGGAATTAACGATACAGGGGGATGTGACTTAGACTCTGCAGGTGACTGTGACTCTAATGGAGAGAGGGAGTCCAGTAATGAAGGGCCCCACAAGGAGAAGAAGTCCTCCCGTCGCCGGAAACGTAAAGGGCGCAAAGAGCGTGAGCCCCTTGCACCAGTAAGGAGGTCAATGAGGAAGAACCTCTTGAGAAAAAATTAGAGTGTGTGGAGCTCTCTGAAGATACAAAGGACAGTGGTAATGATGGTGTGTCATCTGATGACAATAAAGCAACCAGTGCAAATGAGGAAGGCACGGTAGCCGAGAAGATTGAGAGTCCTGAGAAGAAAGCTGATGCGGACCTTACAGCCGGACAGAAGATGGCATCTGAAGATGTTTTACAGTTGGCCAATGCCCTGGCGAAGACTAAGGTGAAAGAAGAAGAGCTGAGCTTTGAAGGCAGGACTCTGACACTAAATACCGCACAAGGAGGTGCTGATGAAAATGAGAAGCTATTAATGTATCGTGGGGGTCTACATCAGGCTGAAATAAAGACCCTGAGAGAACATGTGGAACAAGAAAAGGCTCTGAGACAAACTGCTGAGCAAAGAGTGGATGAGCTAGAGAATGAAGTCTCTGAGCTCAGAGGTCACTTGGCAAAGTGGCAAAGTGTGAATAAGACCATAAGGGAAGATGTGGAAATGCTCAGAGAAGCAGTAAGAGGTCTTCTGCAGAAGGAGAAGTTGCGGGTTGAAGACGCAAAGCGGCCATGCCCATGTGATGATCAGGCGGAGGTGCCAGTATCTATCTTGGCAAGGAGCCTTGAAGAAGCTAAAATTCAGGAGGGTCTTGAGCAAAGAACTGAACAAGACACTCATCTGGTCGTGGCAGATGTCTTGGAGGAACGGTCCGAGGTAAACCAGGAAAAGAAGGAGACTTCACTCTTCAAGTGTGTGGTACAAGTACCTGAAGACATGCGAGAAGCCTGTGCCAGTGAGGGTGTGCATGAGGCCTTTAAGAAGGCAGTAAAAGCCTATAGTGTGAATTGGGCACCAGAGACGAACCAGTTGGTGATCCTGGCAGAGGGAGAATACACAGAGAAGCTGGTGGCTCTCCTGAAGGATATGCATCTGCAGTGTCTTCACTCAAAACAGATGATTATGTTAAGTAACATGAAAGCCGCTCACCGTCTGGAGCAGGCCAAGGAAGATCAAAATCGGCTGGGTTTGGCAGAAGAGGTAATTCCGGTACCCAGAAATTTGGTGGGGAGAATCGTCGGAAGACTTGGAAAAGTGATGCAGGAAATGGTGGATAGATCCGGTGTAAGGAGAGTGAGGATTCCAGCTGATGGCGAGATCAAGGTGGCTGGAGAAGATATGGTTCCGTTCATTAGTGTGGGCTCGGTGGAGAGCCTGAAGAACATCCGAACGCTCCTGGAGTATCGAATAACATACCTACGAGAAGTAGAGCAGCTGATTTCAGTAAGAAAGCAGATAAAGGAACAGCTGCATGAGTTAAAACGAAGATGGCGACTGCTTCCAGCCCAAGATATAGAGAGACAAGAGGCCTCTCTAGGGACTGGTAGTAGACGGGCTGAAACACTGAGGGGTAAAAATGACGATCCGGTTAGCTCAGGGCTGAGTGACCTATGTGTAAGACCCGGTGGCGGACGAAAAGACAGAGAGTCAGACTCAGAACTACCAGTAAGTTTGACTGGACGATGGACTCGTGACCGCAACGACGGTAGGAGTCAGTTCGGGAAAGAAAGGTCGGGTGAGGTGACACCGACACCAGGACAAGGCCAACGTTCTGACCGCTGGGGGCGGGAGAGGCCTAACAAAGAGGTGATATTGCATAGTGCCCAAAATCAACTGAGACGGGGTGACTGGCAGAGACGACCGAGAAGGATCTCTGGTCGGGTAACAAGTGTTCAACCCCACAAGTTTGAACAGAGGGGGCACTGTGTATGGCCCTCGGGATATGCATGGAGGCATGTGATGGATGGACGGTATGTATCGCAGAGGTGGGTGGCCCTGTGATGGAAGCCTGGATTTGTTTTGGTTCAGCAGATCTACTGCTGAGACTTGTGCTATACGTTGGGAGGCTTCCAGGTGACTTGGAGAGCTGGGCGGGTCCAGTCACCTACAAACCCACCTAAGGGGTATGTGTCTAAATACCAAGGATAAAGCTGTATGCAGAGGGGACGGATGGGTAATGCAGCGCTGGCTGGCATTCATTTAATGGATCAGTATGTATGTTTTGACTGTCCATGTTCCTTCTCCTCAGTTGACTGGTCACATGACTGTGACATCACACAGTGTGTGTGTGTGTGTAAGGGTATAGAAACCCTGCTTAATGGAAGATAAAGATGAAGATGATGTGGGCCATGACTTGAGCTGTGTTCACTGTCTCTTGAGGTCTGGATGACCAGCCCTCCGGTCAGGAGAAGAGGAAGGGGATATGTGAGACAGTGAGAATATGTGGGATAGATGGGGTGTATATTTCACCTGGGTGCTTTGCTGACTGGTATAAGGGAGGTGTATGTAAGGTTCTGTGTATCTGTTTCTGAAACTCAGTTTGTTCGTCGGCCATTTTGCTTTCTGTTTTGCTGCTGCTATCTTGCCCTCAGTCAAAATGGAGTTTTCCAGCTTGCATGTTCCCGCCCTGATTCTCTCCGTTTGCTTCTTAAACAGCCACAGCTGAGCAATCAGTGCTTCAGAATCTAGCCTGCAGTGAACCTGTGTTCTGACTCCTGAAGCCTTGGACCTTGTACTCCAGCCATTCCTACTGAGGAACTCTGAAGCACTTGTGGACTCTGAACTCTGCTCTTGAGAGCCTCACGTTTGCATGGACTTGCGGTAACAGAGAAGAAGATCTGAATCTGTTGTGGAGAGTTATTGCTGAGCTTAGATTACTCTGGCCTGCTGTGTCTCCTGCTTCTGTGTTTGCAACCTGTGTGTTTATTTTTGCCAATTTGTATGAAGCAATACAAGACTTTCTTTATCAACCTGTGTCTCAAGTATTTTCATCGCACCCAAGCACAAGACGCTATATGAACTGTACCACATACATTACAAGATTCTGAAGCCAAACGTTAGTGTCTGCTGGGTCTGGAAAGGCTTGTCTGCTGTACTGTGGATATCGGATGTCCGATTGTACTTTCTGTGATGACAGTGGTTGTGACTTCTCACAACCATTCCAGGTGAGCAATTCCCTTAAGTTTTTTTTTCTGCAGTGTTATCACAGGTAAACACTATTGTTTTTTTTTTTTTTTTTCTCTTCTCTTTTTGTCTGCTGAAACTCTGGATATCAGATGTCTGGTTGAAAGCTTTCTGTGATGATAGTGGTTGTGACTTCTCACAACCATTCCAGGTGAGCAGTTCCCTTAAAGTTTTTTCTTTCTTCAGTGTTACCACAGGTGAACACTATTGTTTTTTTTTTTTTCCTCTTCTTCCAGTATCCTGTCTTAAAAGATCTGGAAAATGGAGGCCCGCATAAAGGAACTTTGCGGAGTGACTGATAATATCCTTGCAGATTTGCAGAATATAAAGACCCGTTTTACAAATCTTCAGGACCTAAATAATCACAATTTGCAAGTGGTTGGACAGACTACCCAGGATTTGCGAGCCAGGATTGAGGTTCTGGAGGGGCGAGTCCAGGCTCCTGACGTGGCCCCGAGTTCTGGGATTCCCAAGTTGCCCCCTTTTCGTTTTGGTGGTGAACGTGAAAAATTCAGGGGATTTGTTAATCAATGCAATCTTTTTTTTTCTGCACATGCTTCACAATTTCCTACTGAACGATCTAAGGTGCTTACTATAATTATGTTGCTTACCAACAAGGCTTTGATGTGGGCAAACCCTCTGATTGAGACTGAGGATGATTGTTTGAATCACCTTGATGATTTTATTTCAGCCATGGGGCAGGTGTTTGATGACCCCAATCGAGGTGCAACAGCTGAAGCAGCCATGTTAGCTTTGCGCCAAGGTAAGCACTAGGTAGCTGAATATGCCTTGGATTTCAGGAGATGGGCCCTTGATACCACCTGGGACAATTCCGCCAAAAAATCTATTTTTCGAAAGGGGTTATCCCCACTGATTAAGGATGAACTTGCTCGTGCCGACCCTCCCACTGCGTTAGGTGACTTTATTAACTACTGCATCCGTATTGATACTCGTTTAACTGAACGCAGGCAAGAGAGATGGTTCGAAAGCAATCGTACTAACCTTTTCCTACCTTCCTCTCCAGCTAAGGAACCTTTGAATAGGATTACACGGGAACCTGAACCTGAACCCATGCAGGTAGACTCTTTACTACGACGGGTTAGTGATGCACGCAAGGAACATCGTTTTAAGGAGAATCTATGTTTTTATTGTGGTAAGTCAGGGCACTTTATTATTAACTGCCCCAGCCGTTCTCGCAAGACTACTGCAGCACTCATTCATTGTGAGTGTTGCGAGAGGGGATCTGTCAGGTCCGAGCCTCAGGCTCCAGAGAGATCTGCAGCAACAGATCTTGATTTCTCGGACTTAAACTCCGTTACCTCTGAGGACGTTGACTGTGTAAATGCTGCCATCTTTCAAGTTTCCTCAGCGGTGTCCCAGCTGAGTTGTAAAAAAAACAATTCTCACTGTTTTCTTTCCATCAAACTCTGGGTTGACTCAGCCTGGGTGTCTAGCTCTGCTATGATCGACTCAGGTACAAGTGGAAATTTTATGGATGTCTCCTTTGCTCTGAAACAGGGAATACGTTCAGTGAAGAAGGCTACTCCAGTACAGATGGAAACTGTGGATGGCTCCCTGCTGACCTCTGGACCAGTGGATCAGGAAACAGAGCCTTTAAAGGTTCTTATGGGTAAAGATCATCAAGAGAAACTGTCCTTTATGCTTATCTCTTCTCCTCACTTTCCCATTATTCTAGGGCTACCATGGCTGCAGGCTCAGAATCCTACCATTAACTGGGAGACCAAGGAATTACACTTTCCAGAGAAACAGATGAGTCCAAAAATTTCAGCTTGCTCTGTTCCTAAAGGAACCATGTCAGTCCCTGAACTACCAGCTGTATACCAGGACTATGTGGATTTATGTGACAAGAAGAACGCTGACCAGCTTCCTCCTCACCGTCCATATGATTGTCCAATTGAATTATTGCCTGGAGCAGAGATACCTTTTGGTAAGATCTACCCCCTGGCGGGGCCCGAGCTGAAGGCTTTAAAAGAGTACATAGACGAAAATCTAGCCAAGGGCTTCATACGCCCCTCTTCATCTCCTGCAGGGGCACCCATATTCTTTGTAAAGAAGAAAGATGGATCCCTGAGACCATGCGTAGACTATAGGGAACTCAATAAGGTTACTATTAGAAACCGTTATCCATTGCCTTTAATCCCTGAGTTATTGGAGAGAGTGCGACATGCCAAAATTTTTTCTAAACTAGATCTTCGTGGGGCCTATAACTTAGTCCGTATTAGACCTGGGGATGAATGGAAGACTGCATTCAGGTCACGCTATGGACACTTTGAATATCTAGTTATGCCTTTTGGTCTGAGTACCGCCCCAGCCACTTTCCAACACTTGGTGAATGACATCTTCAGGGATCTCCTGGATACATTCGTGGTAATTTATTTGGATGATATTTTAATTTTTTCTAACTCCACAGAGGAACATCATGGACATGTGAGAATGGTCTTGGAACGTCTAAGACAAAATCATCTTTACATCAAGCTTGAAAAGTGTGAATTCCATAAGACCGAAATTCAATTTCTGGGGTATGTACTGTCTACACAAGGAATTAGTATGGATGGAAGTAAAACCCAAGCATCAATGATTGGCCAAGTCCTAGAAATGTGAAGGAGGTACAGCGCTTCATCGGGTTTTCAAACTTCTATAGACGTTTCATTAGAAATTTCTCTGAGGTAGTGTCACCTATCACCCAACTTACCCGGAAAGAGTCTAAGTTCTCCTGGACTCCCCAAGCCCAGGAAGCATTTTCCCGTCTAAAAGATAAATTTACCACTGCACCTATCCTAGTACATCCCAACCCAGAGCTTGCCTTCATAATAGAGGTGGATGCTTCAGACTGTGCCGTGGGAGCTATACTCTCTCAGAGAACAGGTGAGAAGAATGTCTTGCATCCCTGTGCCTTCTTTTCCCAGCAGTTGTCTTCGGCTGAGAAGAACTACGATGTGGGCAATAGAGAGTTGTTGGCCATTATTGCCGCCTTCAAAGAATGGAGACACCTTCTTCAAGGAGCTGCACAGCAAATAGTCGTTCTGACAGACCATCGTAATCTTGAGTTTATCAGGTCGGCTAAGTGCCTGACTCCTCGCCAGGCTCGCTGGAATCTTTTCTTAAACCAATTTAATTTTATTATTTCTTATAGACCAGGATCGCGCAATGGAAAGGCTGATGCACTCTCTAGGATTTACTCAGCAGAGACACGTCCAATTACTCCTCCTAAGACTATTCTTCCTGACTCTAGATTCCTAGGAGTGATTCATCATCAAGACCTAATTAAAGATATCAAGGAAGCATACCATGCGGATTCTTTTTTGGCTCAACCCCCAAGGGACGTAAGTCTTGTCTTTAAGAATGGTGTGTGGATTCTGGGACAACGTCTGTATATACCTGAAACAGTCAGATTGAGAGTATTGCAACTCAGTCACGATTCCAAAATAGCCGGGCATAGAGGAATTCTAAAGACACAGGAATTTCTTTCTCGTTTCTTTTGGTGGCCCACTTGTAGGAAGGATGTTTTGGACTATGTCACTTCGTGTGAGGTTTGTGCAAGATGCAAAACACCTCGCTCTTCACCAACTGGTCTGTTACAGCCTCTTCCCACCCCGTCCCGCCCGTGGGGATCCATTTCTATGGACTTCATTGTGGAATTACCAACCTCTCAAGGGAAGAACACTATTCTAGTGGTGGTTGACCGTCTAACAAAGGCAGCTCATTTTATCCCTTGTGTCGGCTTACCCACTGCAAAACAGACATCAGATTTGATGATTAAAGATGTGTTTCGCTTACATGGAGTACCGGATGAGGTTATTTCGGATCGAGGGGTGCAATTCACTTCTAGGTTTTGGCAAAATTTCTGTGCAGCATTGGACATTAAAGTAAACCTTTCTTCTGCTTTTCATCCCAGACTAATGGACAAACCGAACGAACCAATCAAACCCTGGAGCAGTATCTCCGCTGCTTTATCTGCCACCTACAGGATGATTGGGTGGATCTACTTCCATTGGCTGAGTTCTCTTACAACAACTCTCAGAGTGCCTCCACTAAACAGTCTCCTTTTTACTCTAATCTAGGTTATCATCCTAACATTCTACCACGATTTCCCATAGAGACGCCTTTGCCAGCAGTGGCTGAAAGAGTCACGACTTTACAGAAGAATATGGATCTTCTAAAGGAGAATCTGGAATCGGCTCAGGAAAGGTACAAGAAGGCAGCAGATAAATTTCGTAAACCTGCACCAGCTTTTAAGGTAGGAGACCTGGTCTGGCTGTCAACCAGAAATCTTAAGTTAAGGATTCCATCGTCTAAGTTGGGACATAAGTACATTGGACCCTATAAAATCAGTAAAATTATAAGTGCCGTTGCTTGTCATCTTCAATTGCCCAGAACTATGAGAATCCACCCTGTCTTTCATGTATCCCTACTAAAGGCTGCGACACCCAATACGTTTCCTGGACGTTCTTCTCCTTGCCCTGACCCAGTGCTAGTCGATGGTCAGGAGGAATTTGTGGTGGAAAGGATTTTAGATTCCAGGTTGTATAGAAATCAGTTACAATATCTGATTAAATGGCAGGGCTACCCAGTGGAGGACAACTCATGGGAGCCAGTCAATAACGTTAATGCTCCTCGCTTGCTCCGTCAGTTTCATCAGAGGTACCCCAACAAGCCTGGTCTGAAGTCATCCGGAGGTTGTCCCTAAGGGGGGAGTAATGTAAGGTTCTGTGTATCTGTTTCTGAAACTCAGTTTGTTCGTCGGCCATTTTGCTTTCTGTTTTGCTGCTGCTATCTTGCCCTCAGTCAAAATGGAGTTTTCCAGCTTGCATGTTCCCGCCCTGATTCTCTCCGTTTGCTTCTTAAACAGCCACAGCTGAGCAATCAGTGCTTCAGAATCTAGCCTGCAGTGAACCTGTGTTCTGACTCCTGAAGCCTTGGACCTTGTACTCCAGCCATTCCTACTGAGGAACTCTGAAGCACTTGTGGACTCTGAACTCTGCTCTTGAGAGCCTCACGTTTGCATGGACTTGCGGTAACAGAGAAGAAGATCTGAATCTGTTGTGGAGAGTTATTGCTGAGCTTAGATTACTCTGGCCTGCTGTGCTCCTGCTTCTGTGTTTGCAACCTGTGTGTTTATTTTTGCCAATTTGTATGAAGCAATACAAGACTTTCTTTATCAACCTGTGTCTCAAGTATTTTCATCGCACCCAAGCACAAGACGCTATATGAACTGTACCACATACATTACAGTGTATGGCTTTGTAGACCTGGTGGTAGAGAAAGGTCATTACACCTTCCACTCAGTGCATACTTGCAGCTCAAACCTGTAACCACTCAGCTGTTAATTAAGAAGCCAGAAATAAGTGTCTGGAAACACAGTCAGGGAGAGCTAGTTTAGCCTGGACACAGGGAGGTGTCCTGGTACAAGAAACAGTCTCCAGAGTGTTAGAGCTGTCTTTAGCCTGGACACAGGGAGGTGTCCCGGCGCAGGAAGCAGTCTCTGTGAGAATCCATGCGGATAAGCTACTGAAGAGGAGGAGAGCTGTCTCAGTCTGGGTTAGATGTACCCCGGACACAGGAGTGTCTCTGTGAACCTCCATGCTGATGATTACTGAAGAGGAGGGGAGCTGTCTCAGTCTGGGTTAGAGGTACCCCGGACACAGGAGTGTCTCTGTGAACCTCCAGGATGAGGAATACTGAATAGGAGTGGATCTCTCTCAAGTCTGGACGTCGGGTGGACCTTCAGACATAAGGAGGAGTATCTGGGAAACTCCATACTGGTAACATATATCATATGTGTTGTTTTGGGCCTAGGCTGATAGAGCCGGGTTCCTGATAGAAAGGGAAAAGCTATATAAGTGTAATTAGTGGCTAGACAAGCCTAGGTCTTTTGTTTATGCTTTGTTTTATCTGTGTGCTGTGGACTTTAATAAAACTGGTTGCGGCCAGTTTTTACCATAATTGCTGTCTGAATGAACTGTTTCCGTGCCATTCTGTCTACCCAGACAGCGATCCTAGAGCTAATACCCCTGGGAAGGCTACAGTTGTTTGTTTTTCTTTTACTAGAGGTGAAAAGAGGTGGTCCCTCTTTTTTCCCCGAATCAATTTTACCATCAATTTTCTAAAAGGGGAGAAGAATCCTCGGGCGGATGCTCTATCTCGGTCTATGGATACGACGGAGGACAATGACGAGACCAGACTTATCGTTCCTCCTGAGAGTATGCGAACGGTGACACCGGTGACTCTAGACCAGGTTCCACCCGGAAAGACATTTGTTCCTCCAAATCTACAGAATGAGGTGATCTCATGGGCACATGCCTCTAAGATTGGAGGTCATTTTGGAATTAAACGCACCACTGAGTTCCTCCAACACTCGTATTGGTGGCCTCGGTTGTCCCAGAACGTTAAAGGATATGTCCAAGCATGTATCTCCTGCGCGAGAAATAAATTGTCTCACCAGAGTCCGGTGGGTCTTCTACATCCGTTACCTGTGGCAAATAGACCTTGGGAGCTGATTGGGATGGATTTTGTGGTCGAGTTACCTAAATCCCAGGGTAATACAACCATATGGGCGGTTTCTGACCATTTTTCTAAGATGGTTCACCTGGTACCCCTTCCTAGGGTTCCTTCTTCCCGGGTTCTGGCATCACTGTTTATCCGTCACGTTTTCCTCTTCACGGTATGCCTGATAGGATTGTGTGTGACCGAGGTCCTCAGTTCACCTCTCGGTTTTGAGAGAATTGTGTAATTTGTGTATTATTGAACTGAACGTCTCTACTGCCTATCACCCGCAGACCAAAGCCCTGGTGGAACATACTAATCAGACGCTGGTGACATACTTGCGTCATTTCGTTTCTGCCGATCATAAATATTGGGCAATGGTACGTACGGCGCGGTACATCTGGAATCAGACACAGGAAGCGTTATTGGCCTCCAAAAATCAGATGAGACAGTCGGCTGACACTCATTGTCGTCCAGCTCCCGTATTGTCTTCGGGCGACAGGGTCTGGCTCGCGGCTCGCAATATCAGAGGTTGTGGGGAATTGGCTAAATTCGCCCCTCGGTTTATTGGTCCTTTTAAAATTTTTAAAATTCTGGCCCAAGTAAATCCCGTGGTGTATCATCTGCAATTGCCGCGGTACATGATACATTCCATGTGTCACTCCTGAAACCCGTTTGCCTGACAAAATTCTCGGAAGAATTCTTCTGACACCGGGGGTGAGGATTTCAAGGTAGAGGCGATTGTGGGGTCTAAGGTGGTTCATGGCAAAAAATTTTATTTGGTACACTGGAGGGATCACAGTTCTGAGGATCACACTTGGGAACCCATGGATCATATTCATGCTCCCTGCTCATTGAGGAATATGAGCGACAAGTGGGGGGGATAATGTTAGGCATCAACGGGATCTGAACCTGGATCCGAGGAGTCTGTGGTCTCCCATTCAGACCCAGCCAAGGCAGATGCTGCTCAGTTTTGCTGTCAATCCCAACGCCTAACAAATACCCAAGAGGCACAAGTAGCTACTTGGGTCTTTGTTCATAGTAGCCTTAAACCTAGGTTACGGAACAAGAAAAGGCTGTTGTAAGTCTAAGTCCAGAAATGCCTGCACTGAGCATGTCCGTGACATCGCGAGCCATGATTGGTGGTTAATGTCAGCTGATCCTCTGACAAGGCATCGCCTGATTGGTCGCGGATGACGTCATTGGTGATGTGATTGACGGGATGGCTGGGGGCGGAGCCTAGCCCTTAAATAGCTTGTCTGTCCGTGGCGCGGAGTGGCGTGGTCAGATCATATTACTATAGGCAGTGCTCATGTGTGGACGTACCAGAATCTGGGCTCCATGTGCTCTCTAGCTCTGCTCTCCGGGACCTGCTGATGCCAGAGTTCGCTCGGCTAATTAGCACAGGTCCTTTAGGCAGGTTTAGCTCATGCCAGGCAGGTAGCCAATGTGGTGCAGTCTTGCTACGAATATAGGGTAGCTATACACCCTGAGCAGACTGCGGGGCGCGTAATCTGGGCATTGCCTGCCAAGCTGAACAGAGAGTGGCTCAGTCCGGTCTCACGTCGGCTGGTAGCACGTACGCCTGGCGTTACTCGCACGCACTTCCTAGCGGCTGGCATGTGGCTTCTGTGCCATTAACAGGGCTACATCCAGGGTCGGATTAAGAACATGATGGGCCTGGAGCTGAAGGGGCGGGCAAGGGGTGGGGCAAGGGTGGGGCCAAACACGGCAATTCACAAAGGCCAAAATGTAACGTAAAAGATATAAACAAAGTAAATATATGATACATGCCTAATATAAATACAGTGGATATAGAAAGTCTGTTATGTTATGCTTGCAAATTCCTCAATTGTAGAATCAAGATTAAGCTCATTGAGCAATCTATTTTCAATACATAACAGAGAGAGGCATTTAAACGCTCCTGGCCCATTCTAGTATATGGTGCAGCATTGAATGTCCCATAGTAATATAGGGCAACATTGAGAGGCCCATAGTATATATAGCGCAGCATAGAATGGCCCATAGTATATTAATGCAGCATTGAGAGGCCCATATAGCGCAGCATTGCATGGCCCATAGTATATATAGCGCAGCATTGAATGGCCCATAGTATATACAATGCAGCATTGAGAGGCCCATATAGCGCAGCAGCATTGCATGACCCATAGTATATATAGCGCAGCGTTGAATGGCCCATAGTATATATAGCGCAGCATTGAATGGCCCATAGTATATATAGCGCAGCATTGAATGGCCCATAGTATATATAGCGCAGCATTGAATGGCCCATAGTTGCGCAGCATTGAATGGCCCATAATATATATAATGCAGCATTGAGAGGCCCATATAGCGCAGCATTGAATGGCCCATAGTATATATAGCGCAGCATTGCATGGCCCATAGTATATATAGCGCAGCATTGAATGGCCCATAGTATATATAGCGCAGCATTGAATGGCCCATAGTATATATAATGCAGCATTGAATGGCCCATAGTATATATAATGCAGCATTGAGAGGCCCATATAGCGCAGCATTGCATGGCCCATAGTATATATAGCGCAGCATTGCATGGCCCATAGTATATATAATGCAGCATTGAGAGGCCCATATAGCGCAGCATTGCATGGCCCATAGTATATATAGCGCAGCATTGCATGGCCCATAGTATATATAATGCAGCATTGAGAGGCCCATATAGCGCAGCATTGCATGGCCCATAGTATATATAGCGCAGCATTGAGAGGGCCTCTCAATGCTGCCCTATATATACTATGGGCCATTCAATGCTGCGCTATATACTAGAATGGGCCTCTCAATGCTGCGCTATATATACTATGGGCCATTCAATGCTGCACCATATACTAGAATGGGCCATTCAATGCTGCCCTATATTACTATGGGACATTCAATGCTGCGCTAAGTACTAGAATGGGCCTCTCAATGCTGCCCTATATTACTATGGGCCATTCAATGCTACTGATGGAATTTGTCAAAAACCACACACTTTACAACACAAACCTGTACAGAGACTTCAGGATTCTCCATCTGCTTTCACTGTAATATGGCTGGGATTCTTGTAACAGCACACACATCTCTGCCTGCCTGTCTCTAAAGGTACTGCCACACTAAACAATCCCGCTAGCGATCTCGTTAGCGTTGCATACTAATGAGATCGCTAGCGGGATCGTTTCTATATCGCTAAATGCGGCCACATTTAGCGATATAGTTAACGACGCTATCGCCGTTAGCGATCTTCTTAACGACTTTAGCGGTACAAAAGTACCGCTAAATCGCTAAGAAAAGGTGCCACACAGCGATAAGATACTTACCCAGCGGGAGCGCCAGCGATGAAATAGGGTCCGGAACGATTCCAGCGACGAGCGAGATCACAGCAGGAAGCTCGTCGCTGGAAGCTGCCGCACTGAACAATATCGCTAACGGGATCGCTAAATAGTGACGTTTTTTAGCGATCTCGTTAGCGATATTGTTTAGTGTGGCATACCCTTAACTCTCTCCTCCAGACAGGGACCGTCACTACAACACACTGAACACAGGGCAGGATGCCAATAGGCAAAGATGGAAGAAGACAGTGCATGTATGAGGACAAGTGAAAGGTGAGCTGTGACTGGCTGCTCTGTGGTCACATGTTCTGCCTTCATTTACATCCTGCTTCTGTATTGGGTGAATGAGAAAACACTGTGCTGCTGCCGACTCCTCTCCTACAGTACTTTCAGCAGCAGCTTTCCTCTCTCCCCCTCCAGCACACAGTCTCTCCTGGCTCCTCCCTCCCCCTCCACCACCAGGCTGATGTCAGCAGCACAGGGAAGGGAGGAGAGCAGAGAGCAGCCGCGGATGGGCCTATCTCTAACAAGGGGCCTGGAGCTGCAGCTCCATCAGCCCCTACGTTAATCCGGCCCTGGCTACATCTACGCCAGTCGAGAGCACATCTCCTGTGACGTTAACAGAAATAGTGCCAATTCTACATCTCCCCTAGTGTGATGTAACACAGGCGAGATCTAATGTTGATTTCTGTTGTCAGTTTGACCCGCATACTATAGGGGTGTTCAGCAGCAGTGACTATAAACTGCATCGCGGACCCCGGGTTCATTTGCAATCCATTATATAATAAAGTTGTTGCAACCGAGCGCATAACAGAAACAAAAACAATTTTTACTGTGACTATGTATCCAGTACAATTTTTTAAATAGAGATGACCACTAAAGTATTTAAAAATAATTGTTTCCATGTCACTGATGTCTAATGCCTTTAAAGAGTAACTAAACTTTTTATCAGTCTTTTCAGTGTTATGATGTTTTTTAATATACTCCATTACTTTATTTTGCTTTGAGTATAAATTCTTCCAAGAGCAGCAGTTCAAAGCAGCTTCTAAAAGAGCATGAACTAGGCAGTTAAAACAGCAGTTCCAGCATAGTTTTGAGCAGGTAGAAAACAAAATAAGGAAATAGACTGAATTACAAAGAGTCATAACTTTGCAAAGGCTGATCAATAGTGTTGAGCATTCCGATACTGCAAATATCGGGTATCGGCCGATATTAGCTGTATCGGAATTCCGATTCCGAGTTCCGATATTTTCGTCTTATCGGATACCGGAATCGGGATGTCACTGTCACTGTCAGTGTCCGTCTGTCGGGTCTGTCAGGAGTCAGCGGCACTTACCTGGCAGAAGATCTCCGGCGGTCACGTCCTGGACTGCTTCATGGCCGCCATCCTCTTCTCCCCGGCGGTCACATGCAGTTTCTCGCGATAACTGCAGTGACTGCTGGGTAATCCCGGCCGTAAAGCAGTCAGTCCGATGACGTCACCGCCGGGGAAGCAGGTAATCAGCTGTGCTGCGCCGGGATGTCAGGCTCTGCCTGTCATTGCGATGTAGCAGAGTTGGATCGTCGTGGGACAATCGTTACTATGGACTGCGTCGGACAGGTGGTATACTGTTGGTTTGTTTTTTTTCTTTTTTTACAGGAGATCGATGGCGTCGCAGGAATGAGTGTATAATAAAAGAAATGAAAACTGTGTTGTCTCTTTTATTTCATTAAAATACTTTTTTCTTGCTTTGTCTTTTTTTTACACATTTAATAACTTTGGGATTAATAATGGATCGGTGTCTTATTGACACCTCTCCATTATTAACCGGGCTTATTGTCACCGTGCAATCAACGGTGACAATAACCCCTTATTACCCCGCTTGCCACCGCTACAGGGCAAGTGGGAAGAGCCGGGTAAAGTGCCACAATTGGCACATCTTTTGATGCGCCAAATGTGGGGCTGCTGTAGCCTGGTATTATCAGGCTGTTGAGGGCCAAAATCCATGGGCCTTGACAGTCTTTTAATACCAGGCCGCAGCAGTCTGCATTTTACTTGGCTGGTTAACAAAAATAGGGGGGATCCCCACGCCGTTTTTCTTTCGAGGGGATCCCCTATTTTTGTTAACCAGCCAAGCTAAGCAGACTGCTGTGGCCTGGTATTATCAGGCTTGCAAGGTCCATGGATATTGGATCCTTACCAGCCTGAAAAACCAGGCCTCAGCGGTCTGCTTCATCTGGCTGGTTAACAAAAATAGGGGGGACCCCACGCTAATTTTTTTCGAGGGGATCCCCTATTTTTGTTAATCAGCCAAGATATGCAGACTGCTGTGGCCTGGTATTATCAGGCTGGCAAGGTCCATGGATCTTGGCTCCTTAACAGCCTGAAAATCCAGGCCTCAGCGGTCTGCTTCATCTGGCTGGTTAACAAAAATAGGGGGGACCCCACGCCAATTTTTTTCGAGGGGATCCCCTATTTTTGTTAATCAGCCAAGATATGCAGACTGCTGTGGCCTGGTATTATCAGGCTGGCAAGGTCCATGGATCTTGGCTCCTTAACAGCCTGAAAATCCAGGCCTCAGCGGTCTGCTTCATCTGGCTGGTTAACAAAAATAGGGGGGACCCCACGCCAATTTTTTTCGAGGGGATCCCCTATTTTTGTTAATCAGCCAAGATATGCAGACTGCTGTGGCCTGGTATTATCAGGCTGGCAAGGTCCATGGATCTTGGCTCCTTAACAGCCTGAAAATCCAGGCCTCAGCGGTCTGCTTCATCTGGCTGGTTAACAAAAATAGGGGGGACCCCACGCCATTTTTTTTTCGAAGGGAACCCCTATTTTTGTTAATCAGTTCCCTCTGACGTCACTGATTGTGTCCCTGGCTGACCTGAAGTGAAAGTGGAAAGCAATCAATTAAGCTTTCCACTTAAGGGCCCGTCTCACATAGCGATATCGCTACCGAGATCGCTGCTGAGTCACTAGTTTTGTGACGCAGCAGCGAGCTCACCAGCGATATCGCTGTGTGTGACATTCAGCGACGATCAGCCCCCCTGCCGGGTATCGCTGATCGTCGCTGAAATGTCAGGACCTTTGATCGCTGGTTTCCCGCCTGTCACACGCAGCGATGCGTGCCTGTCAGAGGGAAACCAGCGATCAAAAAAAGGTCCTGACATTTCTGCGACGATCAGCGATACCCGGCAGGGGGGCTGATCGTCGCTGAATGTCACACACAGCGATATCGCTGGTGAGCTCGCTGCTGCGTCACAAAACTAGTGACTCAGCAGCGATCTCGGTAGCGATATCGCTATGTGAGACGGGCCCTTAAGCGATGTTACCCGCAGTGTCGCTGTCCCAGATCGCTGCCTGAGCTGCCTGTTTGGCAGCTCAGCAGCGATCATGTAGCGATACACCAGCGATCCTGACAAGTGCATATCGTTGTCGGGATCGCTGGTGTATCGTTATGTGACACCCAGCCTTTACTCTCCTGTCAGGCAGGAGAGGAACTCATTCATTTGGGGTTTACTGTGAGGCTCCAGCATTAGCTGCGGTCCCTGCAGTAAACATTAACCCTTTCTGAAGGATTACACCGTGGGACCTGACTGTGCATGGGATAGGTAAGAATAATTTTGCTTTTTTATTTTATTTTTATTACAGGAAATGGTTTTTGCAGTAAAATAAAAGATGGTCAAAAACATGTGTCTTTATTTCATTAAAATGATTTTTAATTAAAGTGTGTGTGTTTTATTTTTATTTCATGCAATAGGATTAATAATTGATAGTTGTCTAATTGACAGCTCTCAATTATTAACCTGGCTTAAGGTCACCTTTCAATAGCAAGGTGGCTTTAACCCCATATTAACCCATTCGCCACCGCTACAGGGCAATGGGAATAGACGGGCAAAGTGCCAGAAAGGGCGAATCTAATTATAGATTTGTCTTTCCTGGGGTGTCTGGGGGCAGATGTTAGTAGCCGGGGGGGGGCAAAAATAATGGTCCCTCTCTGGGCTATTATTATCTGCCCCCACTCACTGGCTTTGTCTGTCTGGTTGCGAAAATAGGGCGGGAGCCCACGCATTTTTTTTCAGCAATTTTACACCTCATATATATATATACATGTCATTGAATTTGTGACACATATATATATATATTTATATTTGTAGTTCATACACTTCTACATAGTATAATAGCCGCTAATTCAATTGCCGGCTTTTGTGAAAATGCAGAACCCGACATGAAATGACACTTGGTGTACATAGGGTTAACCATGTCTTTTCATGTCCTTTGCTATCTAATTTGCACAAACAATTAAATCAGACTATGTGTGCAAAATTTCACACCTGTAGGGGTTAATTAAAGGTGTAAATTCGTAGCAAAAAAGTCCGTTTTTTTTACAACGAATTTACACCTTTAATTAACCCCTAGAGGTGTGAAATTTTGCACACATAGTCTGATTTAATTGTTTGTGCAAATTAGATAGCAAAGGACATGAAAAGAAATGTTTAACCCTATGTACACCAAGTGTTATTTCATGTCGGGTGACCCGACATGAAATGACACTTGGTGTACATAGGGTTAACCATGTCTTTTCATGTCCTTTGCTATCTAATTTGCACAAACAATTAAATCAGACTATGTGTGCAAAATTTCACACCTCTAGGGGTTAATTAAAGGTGTAAATTCGTAGCAAAAAAGTCCGTTTTTTTTACAACGAATTTACACCTTTAATTAACCCTACAGGTGTGAAATTTTGCACACATAGTCTGATTTAATTGTTTGTGCAAATCAGATAGCAAACGACATGAAAAGACATGGTTAACCCTATGTACACCAAGTGTCATTTCATGTCAGGTGCTTCTGTCTTTTCACTGAAGCCGGCTTTACCCGGCAATTGAATCAAAGGATATTTTACTATGTAGAAGTGTATAAACTATACATATATGTATATATATATGTCACAATGACATGTATATATATATATATATGTATTCTATGTGTGTATATTTAGTGTTTACAAGGAAAGAATGGGGTTTTTTTAGTTGCGATATTTTGTTCCCATAGACTTACATGGGACTTCCGGTATCGGTATCGGGTATCGCCGATATTTTAGTGATATCGGCGATACCATTCCGATTCCGATACTTTAGCATATGGGAAAGTATCGCTCAACTCTACTGATCAATAATTAAACAAAAAAATGAGTTAGTTTTTAAATATTGGACTAAATGAAAAGCAAAGTTTTGATGGGAAAAATAACGCATCTTAGATTATTATTTTTCATTACTAATGCAAATGTGACCAGAACTAAAAATTGGTAAATAATAAAGTCTGTGCATTTAGAAAAGCTTAATTGGAAAATGAAGACGATAATGTTTTACAATGAGGTGCTGTAGTAACTGGGTAGAGTTGTGAAGACAGACTGGCTTTATAAATTGTAATGTTTTGGCTCTCACACCGGAGTTTGTGTTCCCTGCATCTCTTTCTGTTCTGTTCATTCTCAGCTCCGTTTGCTGTGTGTGCGCTGTGTCTGGAGATTGCTGAATCATGTGGACACTGCAGTAGCTCAGTCAGTCATGAGTTTGCTTGTTGCCTGAGTAAAACTGGGAAGGACAGAGGTTTTTTAATGTGTAACCATCGGTTTAATTTTTCTTTACAAATCAATAGTACAAGGGAGATAAGAAACTTTGTAATATATCTTTTCCAAAAAATAAGCTTTTTACTTCCATGACTGATCATTCATTGTAAAAATTATCATTTCACAGGTAAAATCTGTATTCAGTGAGGACAGACTTTTCCATTAACTAGATAGGAGAAGGCAGCTAGTGCTCATAACATTCTATGGAGAACTGTAACTGTCGTTTCAAGAAAACTTGCAGCAGAATGTCTCTGTCTGCCTCCAGCTCCTCCTTTCTCCTACACCTCACCCCTCCATGGATTTTATAAGCACTAATCACCATCATCTCCAACCAAATATAGATTTTACAATATATGACAGGGAAAGATCAGTGCAGGTAGAGACAGAAGCAAATGTGTCTGGTAAGATGTTAAAGGGAACCTGTCAGACTGGTTGACTCACTTAGAATGTTATCACGCCCCTGTGGGCTTGATATCATGGCTTACAAGCACCCACGTCATCGCCATTGCTTTACATACCTCACCCATGTGCGCAGCTCTTTTCCCTCACTGCATTGATCCTCTGAAGTCGGGTGTATGTGTGTCGGCTTTAGTGAGGAAAACTGCACATGATCAGAAACTTCCTGCACTTCCGATCATGCGCAGTGCGCCTCTCTGAAGTCGGCACTCGTACACCCGGCTTCAGAGGATCAATGCAGTGAGGGAAAGAAGCCGCGCTGCGCGAGGTATGTATAGCGCTAACGATGATGCTGACGCTTGTAAGTCATGTTATCGTACCCACAGGGGCCTGATAACACCCTAAGTGAGAAGACTAGTCGAACAGGTTTCCTTTAACATCTTACCAGGGACATTTGCTTCTACCAGGACTGATCTTTTCCTCTCATATATCGTAATATCGGTATTCGGTAGGAGATAACTCCCCATCGACTAGTCAAAGACCTCATTTACATATCAGAAACAGACTTTAGAAATCCATTTTTAGAAATAACTGTTTATGTGTCTTACTCTTACTCTTTCACCATGTTTACATATGCCTTCACAGTGTTTGCTCCTTTAATCCTCTCTCTCCTTCGCTATCCCCAAACCCCAGCACCCTCTAATCAAATAATCATCTCCCCTTACCTCCTTCCTCCCCACCTATCCTCCTCTGCTGACCTGCTCCTCAACCTCAAATCTGTCCTAATAAAACACAAAACAAGCTTCCCTCTCTCCTTCTCCCACCTGCTCTCCCTTTCTCTGCTCCTCCTCACTGCTGGTGACATATCTCCCAATCCTGGACCTCCACAGTTCATACCCACCATTAGTACTCCTTCCTACCGCTCCCTATCTAATAGGAACTACCGCAATCTTTCCAACGTAAAACCTGTGCCATTGACACCCACCCCCCTGCTCCCTCTCTCTGGAGCACTCTGGAATGCCCGCTCCATCTGCAATAAGCTTCATGTGATTCATGACCTCTTTCTCTCTCGCAATCTTGCTTTCCTCGCCCTCACAGAAACATGGCTGACACCCTCTGACACCGCCTCCCCTGCTGCGCTGTGTTACGGTGGCCTCCAATTCACCCACACTCCTCGCCCTGGAAACAGACATGGTGGAGGAGTGGGTGTTCTCCTTTCCTCTAACTGCAACTTTAACACAATCCCACCTCTTCCCTCCCTAATCCTCCCTTCCTTTGAAGTCCACTCTGTCCGCATCTACTCTCCCTCCAACCTCCAAGTGGCCGTCATATACCGACCTCCAGGCCCGACCACTGCCTTCATCGACCAATTCACTACCTGGCTTCTTCACTTTCTCTCCACTGACATCCCCACCATCATCATGGGTGACTTCAACATCCCCACTGATACCCTTCAGTCAGCAGCCTCCAAACTTCTGTCCCTTACTTCATCCTTTGGACTTACTCAGTGGTCCTCCTCAGCCACCCACACGGATGGTCATACATTAGACTTGGTCTTCACCCGCCTCTGCTCTCTATCTAACTTCACCACCTCCCCTCTCCCTCTATCCGACCACCATCTACTCACTTTCTCATCCCTGTCCTCCTCTCCTGTCTCCCATGTCCAGCAACACGTGCACCCCCGCAGACACCTTGCACACCTAGACATCCACACACTCTCTGACTCTATTCTTTCACTGGCATCAATATCCTCACTCCACGATACAGACAGTGCCACTGCTTTCTACAATGCCACTCTCACATTGGCTATTGACACGGTCGCCCCTCTCGTTCATGGCAGAGTGCGACGTACCAACAGACAACCCTGGCACAATAACACCACTAAAAAGCTCCGGCAAGTGTCCAGGATTACAGAGCGGCGCTGGAAAAAAACAAATTCGCAAGACGACTTCACTGCATTCAAACAAGCAACACTCTCTTTCAAATCTGCCCTCACCTCTGCTAAACAGGCCTACTTCACAACCCTCGTATCTTCCCTATCCTACAACCCCAAACAGTTATTCAAAACTTTTAACTCCCTCCTCCGCCCACCACTGCCCCCTCCTACCTCCCTCATCTCTGCTGAGGACTTTGCACACACTTCAAAAATAAGATCGACCAAACAAGGCAAGTCTTCATTGTTCAACCACCTCAACCACTTTGTATACCAGACCAATGCCCTAACCCCATAACCTCCCTCTCCAATATAACTGAAGGGGAGCTTAATTGTCTTCTCTCCAAATCGCACCTCACAACCTGTGCACTTGACCCCATCCCAACCCACCTCCTCCCCAACCTCACCACCACTATTATTCCATCCCTAACCCACCTCTTCAACCTATCACTAACTTCCGGTACCTTCCCTTCTGCTTTCAAGCATGCCACAATCACGCCTATCCTTAAAAAGCCAACCCTCGACCCAACCGCTATGTCCAGCTATCGCCCAATATCGCTGCTCCCATTCGCTTCCAAACTCCTGGAGCTGCATGTCCACGCTGAGCTCTCCTACCATTTCTCTTCTAACTTGCTCTTTGACACTCTACAATCTGGTTTCCGCCCCATCACTCCACTGAGACAGCCCTGACCAAAATTACTAATGACCTACTTACAGCCAAAGCAAACGGACAATACTCTATACTCCTGCTTCTTGACCTGTCCTCTGCTTTTGACACAGTTGACCACTGCCTTCTACTACAGATTCTTTCCTCCTTTGGCGTCAAAGACCTCGCCCTATCTTGGATCTCCTCATACCTTTCCAACCGCACATTCAGCGTCTCCCACTCCCACACTACCTCCTCGTCCCACCCTCTCTCTGTTGGAGTTCCCCAAGGCTCTGTTCTAGGACCCCTACTCTTCTCAATCTATACACTTGGCCTGGGGCAACTCATAAAGTCCCACGGATTCCAGTACCACCTTTACGCTGATGACACTCAGATCTACCTCTCTGGCCCAGACATCACTTCTCTGCTATCCAGAATCCCGGAGTGTCTATCAGCCATATCCTCCTTCTTCTCCTCCCGCTTCCTCAAACTCAATGTGGACAAATCTGAACTCATAATCTTTCCCCCATCCCACAGATCTTCCTTACCTGACCTATCTACCACAATTAACGACATCACGCTTTCCCCCGTACTAGAAGTCCGCTGCCTCGGAGTAACCCTTGACTCTGCCCTGTCCTTCAAACCGCACATCCAAGCTCTTTCTACCTCCTGTCGCCTTCAGCTCAAAAATATTTCAAGAATCCGTCCTTTCCTCAACCCTCAATCTACTAAAATGATTGTGCACGCCCTCATCATCTCCCGCCTCGACTACTGCAACACCCTTTTCTCTGGCCTCCCTGCTAACACCCTCGCACCTCTCCAGTCCATCCTTAACTCTGCTGCACGACTAATTCACCTCTGTCCTCGCTACTCCTCCGCTTCTCCCCTCTGCAAATCTCTTCACTGGCTCCCATTCCCTCAGCGTATCCAGTTCAAATTACTAATACTGACCTACAAGGCCATCTATAATCTGTCTCCTCCATATATCTCTGAACTAATCTCCCGATATCTTCCCTCATGTAATCTCCGATCCTCCCAAGACATCCTTCTCTCCTCCACACTTATTCGCTCCTCACCCAACCGCCTCCAAGACTTCTCCCGAATATCCCCCATCCTCTGGAATTCTTTGCCCCAACACATCCGACTATCAAACTCATTCACATCCTTCAGACGGAACCTGAAAACCCATCTCTTCAGGAAAGCCTACAGCCTGCAATGACCCTGCTGCCTCCTCACCACTACCGGAGTTATTGCCTCAACCAACACCGGAACTGCTGCAACCCCTGACCTACTGTCTCCTGCCTCACAATCCTGTAGAATGTAAGCCCAAAAGGGCAGGGTCCTCTCCCCTCTGTATCAGTCTGTCATTGTTAGTTTGTTTACTGTAAGTGATACCTGTAATTTGTATGTAACCCCTTCTCATGTACAGCACCATGGAATCAATGGTGCTATAGAAATAAATATTAATAATAATAATAATAATGTGTCTGATGTAACAAAGGGACTGTCAGACAGAGTATTTACATATGTAGACACAACTATATATCCTGGGGGCTCGGGGTACAACACAGGTTCCCTTTAAAGCTCATCATGTGAGGTGGATCCTCTAAGCCTCTGGTCCTAGTTGGCACATGAACCCCTGTGTTGATGCAACAAACACTGAACACAAACAGCCAAATGGTGGATCACACCTATAATAGGACTAGTGAGTGTAAAGGCCCCGTCTCACATAGCGAGATCGCTGCTGAGTCACAAATTTTGTGACGCAACAGTAATCTCAGCAGCGACCTTGCTATGTCTGACACGTACCAGCGATCAGGCCCCTGCTGTGAATCGCTGGTCGTGTCAGAAATACCTGGACTTTTTTTTGATCGCTGGTCTCCCGCTGGCCAGCATGCATCGCTGCGTGTGACAGGCGGGAGACCAGCGATCAGCCAGCCGGAGCTGGTAAACATCGGGTTTCCATGCGCCAGGCGGTGCCTGGAAACCCAATGTGTACCTTAGATACCAGCGCGATGATGCAGGGGAGCTGGTATCCAAGGTACACAGCGGGTTTCTAAGCCCCGAGCGGTGCCTAGAAACCCGCTGTGTACCTTGGTTACCAGCTCCCTGCACCAGCGCACTGGTATGCCGGTACCTAAGGGACGTGTGTCGCTTATTACCGGCGTACTCTCTGTCCTGATCGCTGCTGAGATCTGCCTGTTTGGCCGCTCAGCAGCGATCATGTAGCGACTCAGCAGCGATCCTGACAAGTTCAGATAATTGTCGGGATCGTTGGTGAGTCGCTATGTGAGACAGGGCCCTAAGTCCCATGATACAGGTGTGTGTCAACGAACCTTAAATAGACTTAGGCAGATGATGCCATTGATCCATGCTGGACAACTTGCAAAACCCAACATGGAGCACAACAGAGGGCAGCAGCCTCAGGGGAAGGAGGTGGAGACTGGCATACCGGGACATGTATGGAATATAAGATATATTACAGATTTTGTTGTGTACTATAGATTTATGAAATCATAATTATTACAACAGTTACTCTTCCCGTTTCCTGTAATCTGTAACATCCCCAGCTACCATGTGCCATTTATAATACTACAAAATTTACACTTCTAAAATACACTAATGACATCCCAGCAAGCCATATAGCCCCACAACTAGACAAAGTTTTCCTACAGTCCTATGTAAAATATAACTAAATCGTGTTTTCAACATGAATTATCCCAGATGACAAGCTCAGATCTATCACACATGTAACACTACGTATTTTAGTACCTCTCGTTGTTTCACCAAGAACGAGTCGATAAGATTCCTCTGGTCATTTACATCCAGTTGTTCCCTCTGGTTGATGAAGGTCTCTTGAATGAACGCGTGCACCACTTTTTGGTTCCTGAGCGCCTTTTCAGTCACACTCGTAAACCAGCGCATCACAGATGGATATGTGTTATAAAGCTGCACAGAAAACATAGATGACCTTTATATTTCTATTTCTAACCAGGTATATTCCTAAAACTGTTATCCAAAACACAAACGTTCCTTTATACACAAGTTGCAATTGTTTTTTTTCACTAATAAAGACACTAGGCCAGTGTTGAAATGCATTGTGGAAATACAAACCATCAACTCATCTTGGTCCTAAAGATTCTTCATTACAGCAGCGCAGCCGGATACCGTGTTATCTTCCAAATTGGTCAACTTATCCCCAATGACTGATATCAAGTCACAGAAGGATTTGGCATTTTAAGGATGTCCAGCATCTTAAAGCTGCATTTACCCAGATTCCAGGAATCTGTGAGTTTGACAGGCGGGGAAGTAAGGTTTCAGCATACTCAATCCTGTGTTTATGGAGGAGATATTGGGGGAATCTGGCAGCAGCCTATTTCCCTGTCTTCTCTAAACATCAGCTGAGTCAATTGTGTATATGTTGAAGTAATATAGCCTCATTTTGCTGTACACAGAGGAAGACACGGGAACACTGTCTCTTTAAGATCTTAACTGGTTTATTATATATGCGGCATAAACTTAAAACAAGTGAAGTAAAAATAAACCTGGCCCTTTGGGCAAAAACAGGAAACCAAAACAAAGTGGTAACACAAAGCACAATCCTTGTGGTAGTCGGGATCCATCCGCTCAGGGTTAGCAAAACACAAGGTACAGGTTATCATAAACTCAAACACTTTCTGGAGTTATCCTCTCCAAGCACACTTAACACTGAAGCCTCAGGATGCCCACAATTTAGACCCCCGACCACACCCTTTAGTGCAGATAAGGTGGACAACCTCCCACCTGCTCTGTGGTTGCCACAAAAACCTAACCCTTAAAATAGGTGATTAACCCCTCTCAGCACATTGTGTGCTGCAGAAAACTTTCTTGTTTCAAATCACTGAAGCTAATAGCCTCAGTGAAACGTATCAGTTGCATAGCAAAACGTTTAGCCAACAAGTGAAACAACCTCCCTAAATCATCTGCATAAGAAAGCAGGAATAATTATCCAAAATGTATATAATGTAAAAAAGCAATGGATAAAATATAACTTTTAATGAAACTTTA
Source organism: Oophaga sylvatica (assembly GCA_033576555.1). Lineage (NCBI taxonomy): Eukaryota > Metazoa > Chordata > Amphibia > Anura > Dendrobatidae > Oophaga > Oophaga sylvatica. The sequence continues at coordinate 54,187 of JARQOD010004404.1, forward strand.
AAAAAGACTAACCAACAAAAAATGTGAAAAAACAAGTGCCAGGTGAAAAATAATGATAAACACACAAATAACGACAGACACAGATAATAAAGTTACCCGGAGGTATATACAATCCTCTAAGGGTAATGCACCCCTTGTGCCTGAAAATTGGGGGTTCCAATCCGTTTTTCCCTTGCGGCGCCCCGGCTTTTTTTAGCAGCCCCCGCATCCAAAACTATGCCCGCATGTTTTTTTTTTTCCATTGACTTGATTAGCGCCGCAGGCGCCGCTGTCATGCGGCGCGCCCGGGTTTGGTGGGGTGGGTTTCTGGCACCGACGGTTTTGGGAAAAAAAAGTTGTGTAACGTTTTTTGTCTGCGGCAAAAAAACCCGCATGCCCGGATGGGGCGCTTGCGGTTCATTTTACAATGAAATCTATGGACGCCGCAATGCGCCGCTCGCGGCGTCCCCCAAAACGGTAGCCCCATCGGTTTGTTTAAATTTATTAAAACCCGCCCCCAGCAAACAGATACAGGAAGTACACCCCCCAGCAAAATTTTAAAAAAAAAAAGGGTGGGGGCATCAACACAGCCACAGAGCCCGAGAGCCACGGAGCCCCAGAGAGCCACCACGCAGCCACCCAGCAGCCACCGACGCAGACGGACCGCAGCAGGCCCTACCATGGAGCCCAGGAAAAAGAGGTAATATGAACCCCCCACCCCCCAAAACAAAAATTTAAAATAATATGTCACCAATGTTGTGTGAGTGATGTTTTTTTTTTGTGGCCTGTACATTATAAAATTTAATTTTTTTTTTTATGGGAAATTTTCCCCAGGTTTTTTGAAAATTAAAAATTCCAATTTTTTAATTTAAAATGCATTTTTTTTAACTTTATTGTGTTTCCTTATTGTTTGAATTTATAATTAAAACACTTACTTTTTTTACAAATATTTCTTTTCTCCCCCCCCCCCAACAAAA
>JARQOD010004405.1:0-55141 GCA_033576555.1 Oophaga sylvatica
CACTACCCTCAGGACAGCCTCCGGCGCCACCCCGCCCATCCTCACCCCCGCCAACGGTCCACAATCGACCCTTCTGAGGAAGGGATCGATCGCAAACGCGTAAAGCAAAGGGCTAAGGGCAGCCCTGGCGGACACCAGATCCTAGCCCGAAAGGTTGTCCAATCCACCCGTTTACCAGAGGGAAAGTCTCAGCCCTTTCGTACAAGGTCTTAAGCCAGTCCACAACCCCCCAGGCAGACCATACCTCAAAAGAGTGGACCAGAGGTACTCGTGGTCGACCCGATCAAAGGCTTTTGCCTGATCCAGGGTCAACAATAACCCCTTCCAAAGGCCCGCCCTGCCTTGCTCCACGGCCTCTCGGACACCTAGAACAGCACTGATAGTGCTACGGCCAGGAACGCAACAGTGCTGAGCCTCCGAAAGGAGCCGCGGTGCAAACTTCACCAGCCTGTTGAAAAGTATCTTAGCCAAAACCTTCCTGTCCACATTGAGAAGTGCTATGGGACGCCAATTCTCAATGCGTGACGGATCCTTACCCTTTGACAAAATGATCAAAGCTGACCTCCTTAATGATCTCGGCAGAGTGCCCGAGGAAAGACACTCATTAAACACCTGAGTCAAGAGGGGGACCAAGGAGTCCCTAAAGGTCTTAAAGAACTCAGATGTTAAGCCATCCGGACCTGGCGATTTTTTTGGGCCTGAGCCCATCGATTGCCAGTCTCACTTCCTCTTCTTTGATCGCTTCTGCCAAAACGTCCAGCGAGAGGTCAGCCCCTGGCTCAGGAACAGCTTCAGCCAGGAAAGCCGACATCCTGTCACAATCCAGTTCCCTCCTTCCCAAGAGGTGCGAGTAGTATGAACTGACGACCTCCAAGATCCCTGACCTGGACCTTCTCAGGGATCCCGTACTGTCTATCAGCCCAGTCACTACCTTACTATTCACTGACATCTTGCAGCTTCTGTAAGGGTCGGGCGAATGGTACTTCCCGTAGTCCCTCTCAAAAACCAAAGATGCGTGTCTATCGTACTGACACCTCTTCAGCAAGGACTTCACACAGGAGATCTCCTCGCGGCTACCTCCAGTCGAGACAAGATGCTCGAGTTTCCTCCTCAGGCTCTGATACAGGCGATCCCTGTTCAGGCTTCTGAGGTTCGAGAGTTGCCGGAAGAATCTCGACACCCGATGTTTGAACATCTCCCACCACTCTGACTTAGTGTTACTTAGGCCCAGCAGCGGTACCTGGCTCTGAAGAAATTCCTCAAAGGACCGTCTTACAGCTTCTTCCTCAAGGAGTGACGAATTCAGCTTCCAATAACCTCTTCCCATCCTAGGAGTCTCTGTAACGTTCAGAGAAAACATAATCAAACAGTGATCGGAGAACTCCACCTCCACAACCGACATCGGCGAGGAGACGGCCTCCTCCTTTAAATAAAACCTGTCTATCCTAGACCTGCACTGACTACCTCTAAAAAAGGTGAAACCCGTGTGGCCTGTGTTGTGCCGTATGTGGACATCCACCAGGCGTGCCTCACTTACTATCCTGTTTAACGCGACGCAATCGTAAGCCAGCCGGTCTCCGGAACCTCCTCTATCACCGGGTCTCGTGACGTTGTTGAAATCCCCTCCAAAGACCACCTGCCGACTCGAAAATAAGAAAGGTTTGATCTTCATGAAGAGACATTTGCGGTCCCATTTGGATTGGGGACCGTAGATGTTGATGAGCCGAAGCTCCTGTCCCCTCATGGAGACATCTAGGATCAAGCATCTCCCCATTTCTAATTCAATTAATCGTCTGCATTCAACCGCTGCGGTCTTAAAAAGGACCGCCACCCGCTAGACGGCTCGGCCGCAAGAGACCAGTAGGAGGGCCCATGCCTCCACTCCCGCCTTGCTTTATGCACGCTTGATAGGTCAGTCAACCTGGTCTCCTGCAAAAACAAAATGTCGGCATCAAGTTGGCCGAGAAAATGAAAGGCCGTGTACCTTGCCGCTTCTGACTTTATGCTGGCAACATTAATGGTTGCCAGCGTCAACGGGGTGGGTGCCGCCATCATGATTGATTGAATTAGATAGCCTTTTTCTTCCCACACCCAACAGGTTCACCTTCTTCCTCTGACAATGATGAGCTTTTTGTTCGTTTAAGACAGACAGACTCATCCATTCTCTCCTTACACTCACTCTGGCCCTTGTCTGGTGGTCCTGAGGTAGTCCCCCCCTCAGAGGGCCTTTTATTTGCTCCCTGAGAAGACCCAGCAACCTCCTGAGCCCCAACAACCTTGTCTGCAACCTCCAGCCCCGGGTCCCCGTCCTCCCCCTCTGGAGGGGAGTCCTGGAGGGCCCGGAACCGGTTGGAGAGATCCACCAGAGGGGGGGCGGCTGAACCTTCCAATGGCACCTGGACCAGGGTTAGAGAGTCAGAGGGGCCGCACTCCAGGGAGGAGGCCCGAGACCCGGACCCCCTCTTACCCTTAGTTGTTTTTCTATTACCCTTTTTCCTTTGTTGTGACCACTCCCCCTCTTCCTCATCCAGACTGTCACCGGATGAAGGTTCCTGGGAAGACATGGCGTCCACCTGCTCCTCCCTTTCAAGTCTCTTGACTTCCTCGCTCAGTTCGCTGTCTTTAGGATCCTCAGCTGCAAGTGAAGTACCCGGGTCAGAGTTCAGGGTCATTACTCCCTGCCTCCTGTTCCCATGACGCTGCTCCTGCCGCCTGATGTTGGATGGCGGCAGCTTGCTCCTCACCGGTTCCCTGCCTCCTCCGCCTCTACTGGTCCCTTCACCGGCAAGATTAGTCCCAGCTTTCGCCTGTCCCGCACCTGCCGCTTTCAGGACCGCATTGGCGAAGGAACGCGGACAGCGACTGAAAGGGTGACCGAGGTCACCACACAAGTTACACCTAATCCTGCCACAGGTAGCGGCGAGATGGCCGAGGTCCCCACACAGTGCGCATTTCTGGGTGGTACACTGCGCACTAAAGTGTGTGGGACTGCCGCACCTGTGACAGACCTTAGGCTGCCCCTGGTAGAAAATCAAGATCCTGTCCCTCCCCAAAAAAGTTGAGGAAGGGATATGGGTAACAGTGTTTCCTGAAACCTTCAATTTCACCATGAAGGTCCAGGCCCCTGACCAGATACCATGGTCGTCGCGGGTCTTCTCTGGAATGCCGACGATGTCGCCATATCGACCAATCCAGGTGGAGTTGTCTATACAGGAAAGTGACTCGTTACTGGTCAAAACGGTCACCTTCCTGACTGAGTTCTGGCGGGATATCGCGACAGGACATAGACCCTGCCATTCGGGGCAACCCCGAGTCAGCTCATGGCGAGACCAGAAAAGCTCAAGGCCCTCCGGTCTCACGAAGCTGACATCGAAGTAGGAGGTCCCATAGGGGTGGATCAAGGCGAAGATGTCATATGCCGCGAAGCCCATCCCCAGCAGGAGCTCAGCCACCTTCGACCGATCGGGACAGGCATCCTTGCTTACCCAGTGGAGACGGGCCACGTTCCTACGGTTACTCCTCTGCCCCGGTGTCGGCAGAGACCAGACAGTCTCTGCCCCTCTATCTCGGAAGGCGGAAAGACCGTGTCTCTCTATCCAGAAAGACAGATCAACCTCCCTCCCCTCTACAGTGATGGAGCTCTCCCCTTTCTTCAGGGCGTCCAGGAAGAGCTGTTGCAAGTCAACGTCCCCAGGGCCACCAGACAAGGGCGCACTACTACCCCCAGCAGTGACAGCTCCTGAATAGCTTGGGGCTGAAGCCCCTGCCACCGCTGGGGGGGCAGCGGGACCACTACCTACTTCCCCTCCACCAACACTAGTGCTGCTCTCCTCATTCACTCCACCACAACTCCCATCATTCACTCCACCACAACTCCCATCATTCACTCCACCAATACTCCCATCATTCACTCCACCACAACTCCCATCATTCACTCCAGCACAACTCCCATCATTCACTCCACCACAACTCCCATCATTCACTCCAGCACAACTCTCATCATTCACTCCACCACAACTCTCATCATTCACTCGACCAATACTCCCATCATTTACTCCACCACAACTCCCATCATTCACTCCACAACTCCCATCATTCACTCCACCACAACTCCCATCATTCACTCCACCAATACTCCCATCATTCACTCCACCACAACTTCCATCATTCACTCCACAACTTCCATCATTCACTCCACCACCACTCCCATCATTCACTCCACCACAACTTCCATCATTCACTCCACCACAACTCTCATCATTCACTCCACCACAACTTCCATCATTCACTCCACAACTTCCATCATTCACTCCACCACCACTCCCATCATTCACTCCATCACAACTCCCATCATTTGCGGCACCACAACTCCCATCATTTACGGCACCACAACTCCCATCATTCACTCCACCGCAACTCCCATCATTTGCTGCACAGCTCCTTTCACTCCCCTTACCATTACCACTAACCTCTCCACCATTTGTTCCACCGTTCTCTGCACCTTCCACAGTCACATCCATTCCTTCCTCCCTTGTAACTGGAGTCTCTGCACTCACACCTGCTGGACCGGGGAGGGGTGCAGCACCACAGCCGCTTTAATTGGTACAGTGCTGCTGACTTTTGGACCACTGTGCCCCTTATTGTCAGCAGCCTGCCTTGAAGCCCCAGACTTTGGGGCCTTATTGTCTTTTTTTGCCGCTGGGGCACACTGCCCCCTGTCACCGCAGTGCGCCCAGTATTCTTGGCAGTTTGGGTCTTCCGTTGTTGATTTTCCCCAGGAACATTTCTTACACGTGCATCCCCTGCCGCGCGCCTCTTCTCCTCGGTTGGGGCGCACTGCGCCCCTGTCACAACAGTGCGCCCCCCTTTTGCCGTAACACGCTCCTCGGCCCCGCCCCCCACGGCCCCGGCGTCTGCCGGCTTAGCCGCAGTGAGCGGGATGGAGTCTGTCCACACCGTCCCCCTTTCGCAACGGTGTGGACATCCCCCCCACCCTCCTCGGCCCCGGTGATAACCGGCTTAGCCACAGAGGGCAGTTAGGGAAACTCCTCAGGGTCCCTTATGTCCGGCGCCGTGAGTACCTCCACAGCCTCGCCCCCTGCACTGTTCCCCGCACAGACGGCAGCATCACCGGACGTCCTCCTCCTCTCCCCACCTTGTCTATGCCCCGGACCCACTGCAGAGCCCGTGCCTTTAGATTTGGTGGGGTTTACACAGGAGGTGGTAGGTGTAACATCAGACATCGGTACATATTGGTAACTCACCACCTCCCGTGCAGTCTCCTTCGCCTTCTTCCGCTTTTTCCTTGTTTCCTCCGCTGGCTCCTCTTCACCGAATGAGAACCTGGTCAGGTCCACCGGAGACTCCAGAGTTCTGATCTCTCTCAGTAAACCGCATTCCTCCTCTTCCTCTGCTGACACTCCGGCCTGTGGTGCCGGAGTCCCTTGCTGAGTCGGGAGGCCGCTTCCCTGTTGGCTTCGCTCCCGACTCATTCCAGCACCAGAGACTCCAGCCACGACTTCGTCCTCCTCCTCGCTTAGGACGCCGGCTGGCGGCTCTCCTGAGGTGTTTAACCCCTTCATTTCTGAGAACCGCCGCTGGTTGTTAAACCTCTCCAGGAAGGGACCTGCGCTTTTCTCAATCCCCTCCCGGAGGAGCACTAACCGGACCACCTCATCTCTGATGGTTTTAAACCTCTGGGAGGTCACGGGTCTCTCCTTGTTGGAGGCACGGGTGTTTAGGATCCGTGCCTCCCGCAGATCCTCCTTCAGCCGGGTTAGTGCTTTGCCGGTGTCCTCGTACTCACGTAACATGGCGACCACGCGGGAGGAGAAGGATTTCGTGGACTCGCCGGAGGTCATCTCCCCCCAGGATCTTCCTGGGCTCGTCTTCCTGGGGTGCCCCTGTCTCCCTCTCTGGGCGGACGATGAGCCGTCTCAGGGTTGGAGTACGTGGGATTAGTCTTCCTCACCCGTTCAGATCTCCTCACTCCCTCCTGGGCCGGTTGCTGCTGCTGCTCCCTGGGGTAAGTATTTACACAGGACTGCTCAGCCCACTATACACCCCTGATGCAAGGATATATTTACATAGGACTGCTCAGCCCATTAACACCTGATGCAAGGATATATTTACATAGGACTGCTATCAGATGCCCACCATTAACCCCTGATGCAAGGATATATTTACATAGGACTGCTCAGCCCATTAACACCTGATGCAAGGATATATTTACATAGGACTGCTCAGCCCATTAACACCTGATGCAAGGATATATTTACATAGGACTGCTCAGCCCTTTATCCCCAGTGTAATAATCTATTTACATAGGTCTGCTCAGCCCATTAACCCCTGATGCAAGGATATATTTACATAGGACTGCTCAGCCCATTAACCCCTGATGCAAGGATATATTTACATAGGACTGCTCAGCCCATTAACACCTGATGCAAGGATATATTTACATAGGACTGCTCAGCCCTTTATCCCCAGTGTAATAATCTATTTACATAGGTCTGCTCAGCCCATTAACCCCTGATGCAAGGATATATTTACATAGGACTGCTCAGCCCATTAACACCTGATGCAAGGATATATTTACATAGGACTGCTCAGCTCATTAACACCTGATGCAAGGATATATTTACATAGGACTGCTCAGCCCTTTATCCCCAGTGTAATAATCTATTTACATAGGACTGCTCAGCTCATTAACACCTGATGCAAGGATATATTTACATAGGACTGCTCAGCCCATTAACCCTGATGCAAGGATATATTTACATAGGACTGCTCAGCCATTAACCCTGATGCAGTAATTACAGACTGCTCAGCCATTAACATGATCAATATTTACATAGGACTGCTCAGCCCTTTATCCCCAGTGTAATAATCTATTTACATAGGTCTGCTCAGCCCATTAACCCCTGATGCAAGGATATATTTACATAGGTCTGCTCAGCCCATTAACCCCTGATGCAAGGATATATTTACATAGGACTGCTCAGCCCATTAACCCCTGATGCAAGGATATATTTACATAGGACTGCTCAGCCCATTAACACCTGATGCAAGGATATATTTACATAGGACTGCTCAGCTCATTAACACCTGATGCAAGGATATATTTACATAGGACTGCTCGGCCCGTTAACTCTCGGTGTAAGGTTCTGATTTTATGCTTTTTCCACTTTTCCAGCTTCTGAATCAGGTCTTGAACCGAGTGACGGCTGAGAGGAACCTGTTTGACAGGGTGGTCACTCTTCGACTACCAGGTCAGTGAAGACCCCATCCCCAGCCCCCATTAACCCTGCACTTACCACTAAGGCCGTGTCCTCTCCTCCGCCAGGTCTGGAGAGCGTGGACCATTACCCGATTCTGGTGGCAGTGACCGGTATTCTCGTACGTCTGTTGGTCGATGGTGAACCCCAAGGGTGAGTCCTGAGCCGCGGCCTGGTGGGTAACGGGGGTCTTATGTATGTAGTGACGGACGGGCGGCAGCTTCCGCCATCACCTGCTGCCCGGATCGTCTGCAGTCTCAGCAGCCCCATTACCTGACATGTGGGGATCGCAGAATATATTCCTGGGGGTCTGTATTCAGTGACTTTTCCTGCACTACTGCCCCCATCATCCTCGTTGGTCTTCAGTACATGCTGGGAGCTGCTGGCGTCTCTGGGATGGCGGGAGGAGCCCATAACCCACCATCACGGGGCCAACTACTACCGGGAGGAGCACGTAACCCACCACTGCGGGGCCAAATATCACCGGGGACGAAACCGTAACCCACCACCGCGGGGCCAAATATCACCGGGGACGAGGCCGTAACCCACCACCGCGGGGCCAAATATCACCGGGGACGAGGCCGTAACCCACCACTGCGGGGCCAAATATCACCGGGGACGAAACCGTAACCCACCACCGCGGGGCCAAATATCACCGGGAGGAGCACGTAACCCACCACCGCGGGGCCAAATATCACCGGGAGGAGCACGTAACCCTCCACCGCGGGGCCAAATATCACCAGGGACGAGACCGTAACCCACCACTGCGGGGCCAAATATTACCGGGGGGAGCACGCAACCTATCACCACAGGGGCCGAATATTACCGGGAGGAGCCTGTAACCCACAGCGGTCAGGACAGATATTACCGGGAGGAGCATGTAACCCACAGCGGTCGGGACAGATATTACCGGGAGGAGCCTGTCACCCACAGCGGTCAGGACAGATATTACCGGGAGGAGCCCGTAACCCACAGCGGTCAGGACAGATATTACCGGGAGGAGCATGTAACCCACAGCGGTCGGGACAGATATTACCGGGAGGAGCCTGTAACCCACAGCGGTCGGGACAGATATTACCGGGAGGAGCCCGTAACCCACAGCGGTCAGGACAGATATTACCGGGAGGAGCATGTAACCCACAGCGGTTGGGACAGATATTACCGGGAGGAGCCCGTAACCCACAGCGGTCAGGACAGATATTACCGGGAGGAGCCCGTAACCCACAGCGGTCGGGACAGATATTACCGGGAGGAGCCCGTAACCCACAGCGGTCGGGACAGATATTACCGGGAGGAGCCCGTAACCCACAGCGGTCGGGACAGATATTACCGGGAGGAGCATGTAACCCACAGCGGTTGGGACAGATATTACTGGGAGGAGCCCGTAACCCACAGCGGTCGGGACAGATATTACCAGGAGGAGCATGTAACCCACTGCGGTCGGGACAGATATTACCAGGAGGAGCATGTAACCCACAGCGGTCGGGACAGATATTACCAGGAGGAGCATGTAACCCACAGCGGTCGGGACAGATATTACCGGGAGGAGCATGTAACCCACAGCGGTCGGGACAGATATTACTGGGAGGAGCCCGTAACCCACTGCGGTCGGGACAGATATTACTGGGAGGAGCCCGTAACCCACAGCGGTCGGGACAGATATTACCGGGAGGAGCCCGTAACCCACAGCGGTCAGGACAGATATTACCGGGAGGAGCCCGTAACCCACAGCGGTCGGGACAGATATTACCGGGGAGCCCGTAACCCACAGCGGTCGGGACAGATATTACCGGGAGGAGCCCGTAACCCACAGCGGTCGGGACAGATATTACCGGGAGGAGCATGTAACCCACAGCGGTTGGGACAGATATTACTGGGAGGAGCCCGTAACCCACAGCGGTCGGGACAGATATTACCAGGAGGAGCATGTAACCCACTGCGGTCGGGACAGATATTACCAGGAGGAGCATGTAACCCACAGCGGTCGGGACAGATATTACCAGGAGGAGCATGTAACCACAGCGGTCGGGACAGATATTACCGGGAGGAGCATGTAACCCACAGCGGTCGGGACAGATATTACTGGGAGGAGCCCGTAACCCACTGCGGTCGGGACAGATATTACTGGGAGGAGCATGTAACCCACTGCGGTCGGGACAGATATTACCGGGAGGAGCATGTAACCCACTGCGGTCGGGACAGATATTACTGGGAGGAGCCCGTAACCCACTGCGGTCGGGACAGATATTACCGGGAGGAGCATGTAACCCACAGCGGTCGGGACAGATATTACCGGGAGGAGCATGTAACCCACTGCGGTCGGGACAGATATTACCGGGAGGAGCCCGTAACCCACTGCGGTCGGGACAGATATTACTGGGAGGAGTCCGTAACCCACTGCGGTCGGGACAGATATTACTGGGAGGAGCCCGTAACCCACTGCGGTCAGGACAGATATTACTGGGAGGAGCCCGTAACCCACTGCGGTCGGGACAGATATTACTGGGACGAGCATGTAACCCACCACAGTGGGGCTGAATATATCATCGGGGACGAGACCATAACCCACCACCACGGGGCCGAATACCTCAGCGGTGACATCACATTGGCTGATTAGTGATGTTATCTTGCAGAAGCGATGACCTCATGGCGCCGGGGCGGTGACACCACTGGCACACACATAGAGACGTCTCTGCTGAAAGACTGCAAAACCTTTTATTAGTGTGAAAAGATGAACATGGCGGCTCCCAGGGCCCCGGCCGTCAGTCACTTCTCCCAAGAGGCATGCGGGACGTTACGTTACAGAGAGGGGGATCCCTGCGCCCCCATGCAGCGGACCCCGGCAGCCTCTATGTCTGCACGATCAGACAGTCTGAGAAGACGGAGCTGGCCGAGTCCGAGTCCGACCGCAGCTGCAGGGTCTTCGGGTTCTTTTCAGGTCTCCCTTCTTTGATTGGCTCCAAGAAGACAACATGGCGGCTGGCTCCCACTTTGCGGCTGTTGGGCCCCTCACAGACTGGAGGAGTCCCACAGAGTATGGAGGACTGAGCGCTGCTTTCTTGTGGGGGGCTGGGGGTCTGCGGGGGCTTCGAGCCGCAGAATCGGAAACATCGGCATGGAGTCATGTATAGGTAAATGAAGACCAGGACCAGGCTGACCACGCAGCCCAGGAGGGTGGTGAGGCCCGTGTTGAAGGACTCCACCTCATGCTTGGGGTAATGGATGGTCACATTCACCTCGTGCGTGGCGTTGTAGCGGAGCCGCCTGTTGACTGCGATGCACAGATACACCCCGGAGTGCCAGGGCTGCGCCCTCTGGATCTCTAGGCTGCCGTTGGGGTGGATCCTAAAGCTCTGGTTACTGGTTCCGGGAGGGAGGATGAAGTTGTAGGCGGGCGAGATCCAGAGGTAGGTGGTGTTCTCCTGGGGCAGGCTGGTATTACAGGTCACCTGGAACCTCCGCCCCACCAGAACCTTCAGTCCAGGCTCTGCAAGTTCTCGCCCAAGTCCCGTGGAGCAATTGACAAGTCCGTTCTGGGCCTCCAGGGTCCGGACCACGGCCCGAGGATTCCCCATGTACAGGCAGGTGTGCTCCCGGGAGAAATGGAGGACGGACAGGAAGCCGCGCTGCCTCCAGCGGGTGAAGAGGGCATAGAGGGCGCAGCTGCAGGTCAGCGGGTTGTTGTGCAGGTACAGGCCGTTCTTGATGAAGGCGGGTAAGGCGGACATCTCCTCCAGGGGCAGCTCCGGGAACCTGTTGGAGGACAGGTCCAGGGTGCGGAGGTTGGGCAGCGTCAGGTTGTGGATGAAGCTGAAGGAGAAGCTGCTCAGGTGGTTCCAGCTCAGGTAGATCTTCTGGATGTTGCGGAGTCTGGTGAACGCTGCCTCCTCCACCCGCGCGATGTGGTTGTTGTAGAGCAGCAGCTCCTCCAGGCTGGGCAGCAGATGGAAGGCCGCCCCGTGGATGCTCTGCAGCTTGTTGGAGGACAGGTCCAGGTGCCTCAGGCTGGAGGCGTTGTGCAGGGATCCCACCGGCAGCCGTTCCAGCTCATTGTGATTGAGACGTAAAACGAGGAGATGGGGGACCCCCGACAGCCAGTTACTGGGCAGAAAGCTGAGGCTGTTGTGACTCAGGTCCACAGTAACAGACAAGGGCGGCAGGTTGTCAGGAACCAGGGTCAGCGCCGAGCGGCTGCAGCTCAGGAGGTCTGAGGCGCAGATACAAGCAGAGGGGCAGCCGGAAGCAGAGGGGCCTCGGAGCAGCACAGTCGCCAGGATCAGAGTCCATCCCCGCGGACAGCCGTCCGTTACCATGGTGTCCGGTTACCTGGTCGTGGTCAGCAGGGACGGTCAGTGCTGTGCTGGAGGAGCCGCAGCCGCGCTGGCGGTCATGTCTTGGGCAAGGAGACGGCTCCGGGGTCACGAGCTCCCACCGCTCAATAGAAGACGAGATCCGCGGCGGCCTCAGATTCTCCCGGAGATGATGAAGTTGGCGGCCGCCGGAGCTGAGGACTTTGTGGAGTTGTGATGCTGCCGGCAGCTCTCGCGTCTCTGCCGCCCTCGCTGCCGCTCATTGGCTGCGTCTCTGATGTCCGGGGGCAGTCGCTCCCCGATCGCCGCTCTTAATGGCTACTTCATCTCCTCTAGGGCCCAGTGTGGGAATGGAGCCGGGGGCCGGCTGCGGACAGTAGCCTCCTGTCCTGGGACATTGGCCGGGTGGTAATGAAGATCATTAGTCCGAGCTGCCACCGCCGCTCTGATCTGCTTCTCGGGGTCCGGCACAAGCTCATAATTCAGGGAAAAACTGATCTGTGGGGGTGAACATCCATCAGGAGCTACAGCATGGGAGGGGTTAATGAGGAGGCTGTGGCGTATAATGGGTTAAAGCTGCCCGGGGCTGCAGCAGGCTAGGGGTTAAGGTGCTGTAATGCGAGTGGCGGTCTCGCAGCAGATAATGGACGGATCGGAGCGGTGGTCCCCAGGGCACCATTTTCTTCACTTCTGCTGCAGGAGACAGACCCAGAGCAGGAAATGTGATCCGATCTGCCGGCTCCTCGCTCCCTCACTGTAATGCCAGCGTCCCCTCCTATACAGCTCGTCCTGGAAGTACTGCTGCACCCATCCTCCTCCGTCTGATCTCACCATCATCATCATCTCTCTTCCTCTAGGATCCAGCGAGCGACCAGCGTCTTACTGGCCGATCCCTGCTTCCAGCTGCGCTCCATCCACTACCTGCTGGGACAGAGCGAGGGCAGCGCGCCGCCGCCACCGGACAAGAAGCACTTCTCCCTGCAGGCTTGTACGTAGCCGGCTGCCATATTGCCCAGAGCTGTGCCCCCCAGACAGGAAGGTCGGGGTGCAGGTCAGATATCCAAGCAACGCGGGGACTGACCAGTGATCGGCGGGACATGGAGGGGCAGCTCCGCTACAGTTATGGACGGGTGGTGGAGTCAGGAGCCGAGGTGGGGGTCTGCGAGAGACTACATGGGGGGATGTAGGGGCGCGGAGTACAATCTACACGGAGGGGGGACGTAGGGGCGCGGAGTACAATCTACACGGAGGGGGGACGTAGGGGCGCGGAGTACAATCTACACGGAGGGGGGATGTAGGGGCGCGGAGTACAATCTACACGGAGGGGGGACGTAGAGGCACGGAGTACAATCTACACGGAGGGGGGACGTAGGGGCGCGGAGTACAATCTACACGGAGGGGGAATGTAGGGGCGCGGAGTACAATCTACACGGAGGGGGGACGTAGAGGCACGGAGTACAATCTACACGGAGGGGGGACGTAGGGGCGCGGAGTACAATCTACACGGAGGGGGAATGTAGGGGCGCGGAGTACAATCTACACGGAGGGGGAATGTAGGGGCGCGGAGTACAATCTACACGGAGGGGGGATGTAGGGGCGCGGAGTACAATCTACACGGAGGGGGGACGTAGGGGCGCGGAGTACAATCTACACGGAGGGGGAATGTAGGGGCGCGGAGTACAATCTACACGGAGGGGGAATGTAGGGGCGCGGAGTACAATCTACACGGAGGGGGAATGTAGGGGCGCGGAGTACAATCTACACGGAGGGGGAATGTAGGGGCGCGGAGTACAATCTCCACGGAGGGGGGACGTAGGGGCGCGGAGTACAATCTCCACGAGAGGGGACGTAGGGGCGCGGAGTACAATCTACACGGAGGGGGGACGTAGGGGTGCGGAGTACAATCTACACGGAGAGGGGATGTAGGGGCGTGGAGTACAATCTACACGGAGGGGGGATGTAGGGGCGCGGAGTACAATCTACACGGAGGGGGGTTGTGTGATGAGATGTAGGTGTGGGGTACAATCTACACGGAGGGGAGATGTAGGGGCGAGGAATACAATCTACATGGAGGGGGGATGTAGGGGCGCGGAGTACAATCTACATGGAGGTGGGATGTAGGGGCGTGGAGTACAATCTACACGGAGGGGGGATGTAGGGGCACGGAGTACAATCTACACGGAGGGGGACGTAGGGGCGCAGAGTACAATCTACACGGAGGGGGGTTGTGTGATGAGATGTAGGTGTGGGGTACAATCTACACGGAGAGGGGATGTAGGGGCGAGGAGTACAATCTACACGGAGGGGGGACGTAGGGGCGCGGAGTACAATCTACACGTAGGGGGGTTGTGATGAGATGTAGGGGTGTGGAGTGCTGTGTTGGGAGGGTCTAGTCATCTGGTTTTGGGGCACTTTCTCGCCCCAGTGTTTGGGTGCAGACATTGGGACTTGGCTAGGAAGGTTTTATGGGGGCTGCATTTCTAGAATAGTCTTTCTGGAGAGTAAATGACCCGAGGGTGCAGCGCAATCCCTGGACAGATTGACAGCTGAGTGCGGTGCCCGAGCCCCCCGTAGTGTGGAGCCCCCCGTAGTGTGGAGCCCCCTGTGCTTCCTCATTAGCAGGCAGCCTCTTTCTTGCAGACACTGATTACATTAATGCAGAAGAACTGGGAAAGGTGGAGAAGATGCGGAGCCTCCTGAACGAGGAGTCCAAGCAGGCGGCAGCGAGCTGTCAGGTTAGTACCCCGGCGCGCGTCGGCACGTGCTTGCTAGCTGCGCTGACCTTTCTTGCTGATGAAGTGATCAGTTTACTGCAGATCGGCATAAAAATAGTTTTGTGTCCAGAATGTGATCCTCGCATGGGAGCGAGTGCTGCATTATTAATGTCCATCTGCATCGCTCTCCGCCTGCACCGCGCCCGGCTGCTCGGCACCACGTGCACCCCCAACTCTGTTGCCCCTCAACGCGCATGCCTACCTGTACCTTCTTATGTTGCAGCCGACCAGCGAGGAAGACCTGTGCCCCATCTGCTACGCTCACCCCATCTCCGCCATATTTAGACCCTGCTCCCACAAGTCCTGCAAGTGAGTACAGCTGCTCCTGTGCACCACCGCCGCGTCCTCCAATAATTCCTGTGTTTGGAGAGAGTTTGTCACCAGGGTTTTGCCACATCATCTGTTGTGCTGGAATCAGGAGCTCTGCCCCTACTTAATGCTGCGATGCGTCAATAACTGGGCTGGAGGACGAGTAATCTGCTGCCAGGTCTCCATATTCATGAGCTCTGTATAACCCCACCCACATCACTGATTGGCAGCTGTGTACACTGCATAGGCAGAAAGCTGCAACTCAGGTATGTGTGGGATTATACAGAGAGCTGCCAATCAGGTGTGGGGGTCACACAATCAGTGGAGTTGGCGGGGGTCACTGTTCTCAGCATTCACAGCACCGCTAGATCTGCAGTTGATATAACAGGGATGTAATGAGAACCTCAGCTGGCGGAACAGTACATGGCACAGGGCTGGAATCAGGGTCTCTACCCCGTCATCACACTGAGCTCAGATGAGGCCACACGAGTCTGCGGACAGATTCCCTGTAATGTATTGCTGGTTTAACCCTTTGTAGAGCGTGCATAAATCAGCATCTGATGAACAACAAGGACTGTTTCTTCTGTAAAGCCACCATCACGGGGGTGGAGGACTACGAGAAGCCCCCTGGCCCCTAGCACTGCACAGCCCCTCAGATGGGAGGACGAGTGTACAGGTGACGCCGTGCTGCACCCCGATGGCTCTGGAGGATGCTGGGAGACTGGCGCCAACTTCCTTTTATGATTTCTGTGTAACCTGAAGATTAAATTATTTACCCACTGCCGTGTCTGTTGTCACCGCCGCTGTCACCCTCACCGCGCAGCGTGCACTACCGCCGTCACCCACCCCGAGCAGCACGCACCGCCGCCGTCACCGCGCAGCACGCACTACCGCCGTCACCCACCCCGAGCAGCATGCACCACCGCCGTCACCGCGCAGCGTGCACTATCGCCGTCACCCACCCTGAGCAACACGCACCGCCGCCGTCACTCACCCCAAGCAGCACGCACGACCGCCGTCACCCTCACCGCGCAGCACGCACTACCACCGTCACCCACCCTGACCAACACGCACCGCCGCCGTTACCCACCCCGAGCAGCACGCACTGCCGCCGTCACCGCGCAGCACGCACTACCGCCGTCACCCACCCGAGCAGCATGCACCACCGCCGTCACCGCGCAGCATGCACTACCACCGTCACCCACCCTGAGCAACACGCACCGCCGCAATCACCGCGCAGCGTGCACTACCACCGTCACCCACCCCGAGCAGCATGCACCACCGCCGTCACCCACCCCGCGCAGCACGCACTACCGCTGTCACCCACCCCGCGCAGCACGCACTACCTCCGTCACCCACCCCGAGCAGCATGCACCGCCGCCGTCACCGCGCAGCGTGCACTATCGCCGTCACCCACCCCGAGCAGCACGCACCGCCGCCGTCACCCACCCCGAGCAGCACGCACTACCGCCGTCACCCACCCCGAGCAGCATGCACCACCGCCGTCACCCACCCTGAGCAACACGCACCGCCGCCGTCACTCACCCGAGCAGCACGCACGACTGCGTCACCCTACGCGCAGCACGCACCACTGCCGTCACCCTCACCGCGCATTATGCCCAGCCGCCGTCACCCACCCGTGTAGCAGTCACTCATCCCACGCAGCGCCGCCGGCGCCTATACCACGCTGCTTTATAGAAGCACGTACCGCCAGCACCTTCACCGCGCAGCACTCATGCCACGCAGCGCCGCCGGCGCCATACCACGCTGCCTTATAGCAGCACGCACCGCCATCACCCACCCCGCGCAGCACTCATGCCACGCAGCGCCGCCGGCGCCTATACCACGCTGCCTTATAGAAGCACGTACCGCCAGCACCTTCACCGCGCAGCACGCACCGCTGCCATCACATATGTCACGAAGGAAGGGCCCAGAGATGAACCAGCAGAAAGCGATACCCAGAAAAAAGTGTTTATAAGACAATTCCAAAGGGCGGCCCCCGGGCCTCAGTAACAGGGTGGGCCGGCCAGGTGGCAGTAGTGCGATTAACCTCTGCATGCTGGAACAGGAGGTTCCCAATAATTTACTGCCCTCTCATGTCCTCCCCCGTTTTCCGGAGAAAACGTCCCATTTGTCATCACACAGCAGCACAGGAGACGCGTCCGACCATCACGGCTTCCCCTGGGGAGACGGACGGACGGTGCGGGGTCGGTACAACCACGGCCCACTGGAGACCACACCATTTGGCACCAGAGATGTCGCTCCTTCCTCAGGACGGGCAGACTGCACCATCTCAATCCATGGTCCCTGCGTAGCGGCCGCCGCGCAGTCTACATGATGATCCGTGGCTCTGGCACCGACTCGGCGATACATTTGTGGGGTAACACGTTGGCTCCATTGAGGTAAAGCTCATCGTTCACAATGACGTCTTCTCCCAGAACCGTCACATTCTCCATCCGCACCTGTGACGAGAACAAGCCGCACATCACACACCGACCCACTGTGACAAGTCCTCTGCAGTGCGGGACCGCGCCGAGCGGCTCCGAGGCCCGAAAAAGACCAAAACTACTGATCTGCCAGCAAACGGCTGAAGCCTCAGAGTTCACCGTCCACCATCCGTCCACATTGTGTCATGGAGTCCTGGAGAAATATTGACCTCTCCTGCCGTTTACAGCGCCGCGCTCTCCCGACCACCTGATTCGCTCCGCGCCTCTCCCGACCACCTGATCGCGTCGCGCCTCTCCCGACCACCTGATGTCCGCGCCTCTCCCGACCACCTGATCGCGTCGCGCCTCTCCCGCCACCTGATCGCGCGCCTCTCCCGACCACCTGATCGGCCCTCTCCCGCCACCTGATCGTGCTGCCCTCTCCAACCACCTGATCGTGCCGCGCCTCTCCCAGCCACCTGATCGTCGCGCCTCTCCCGACACCTGATCGTGCCGCGCCTCTCCCAGCCACCTGATCGGGTCGCGCCTCTCCCGGCCACCTGATCACGCCTCTCCCAACCACCTGATCGCGTCGCGCCTCTCCCGACCACCTGATCGTGCTGCGCCTCTCCCGACCACCTGATCGTGCCGCGCCTCTGCCGGCCACCTGATCACGCCTCTCCCGACCACCTGATCGCACCACGCCTCTCCCGGCCACCTTATCGCGCCTCTCCCGGCCACCTGATCGTGCTGCGCCTCTCCAAACCACCTGATAGCGCCGCGCCTCTCCCGACCACCTGATCGCGCCTCTCCCGACCACCTGATCGCGCCGCGCCTCTCCCGCCACCTGATTGCGCCTCTCCCGACCACATGATCGTGCCGCGCCTCTCCCAGCCACCTGATCGCGTCGCGCCTCTCCCGACCACCTGATCGTGCCGCGCCTCTCCCGACCACCTGATCGCGCCTCTCCCGACCACCTGATCGTGCCGCGCCTCTCCCGACCACCTGATCGTGCCGCGCCTCTCCCGACCACCTGATCGCGCCTCTCCCGACCACCTGATCGCGCCGCGCCTCTCCCGACCACCTGATCGCGCCGCACCTCTCCCGGCCACCTTATCGCGCCCCTCCCGGCCACCTGATCGCGCCTCTCCCGACCACCTGATCGCGCTGCGCCATTCCGGCCCACCTGATCGCACCGTGCCATTCCGGCCCACCTGATCACACCGCAGCTTTCCCAGTGTAAGTCTGAGACTCAAAACGAGGCTCCATAGACTTGCACTGAGAAAGTCCGAGGTCACATGGGCCGGAAGTAATCACAGACAGGAAAGAATCCCCAACACCCGCTCCAGCTAAATAACCATGCACCAATAGAAAACTAATTGTGCAGCAACAGGAAAGAATCCCAACACCACCCTCCCCAGTCTAACCGTGCACCGACAATTCTGGTCTCGGGAAGCCGAGGTGCCAGCTTTTCGGCCCATTACAGTTGATTAGTCCCAGCCTCGTCCTCCCGCGCGGTCACATCAGCTCCTCACCCACTGGCCGACAGATGAGCTCCAGCCGACTATGGAGGACTCCAGCCACGAATGGGAGCGGATTCTGGAGCCCTTCATGACTGTGCAGCGCTTTTATCCGCACCCCGTCCTCCACCGTCACCCCAGGGCCGATAATCACATTAGGGCCAATGCAGCAGTTGTCCCCGATCTTGGCCGATGGATCCTGGAAAGTAAAAGACAAAGAGGGTAAAGCAGAGGAACCCTGGGGGCGGCCATACTCAGACCTAACACAGAGCATACCCCAAGTCATCTGGAGCGGCGACTACACGTAGACTGTGCCCCAAGGCGTCCGGGGCTGCGACTACACATGAACTGCGCCCCAAGGCGTCCGGGGCTGCGACTACACATGAACTGCGCCCCAAGGCGTCCGGGGCGGTGACTACACGTGGACTGCGCCCCAAGGCGTCCGGGGCTGCGACTACACATGAACTGCGCCCCAAGGCGTCCGGGGCTGCGACTACACATGAACTGCGCCCCAAGGCGTCCGGGGTGGCGACTACACGTGGACTGCGCCCCAAGGCGTCCGGGGCTGCGACTACACATGAACTGCGCCCCAAAGTGTCCGGGGCGGCGACTACACGTGGACTGCGCCCCAAGGCGTCCGGGGCTGCGACTACACGTGAACTGCGCCCCAAGGGTCGGCGGCGACTACACGTGAACTGCACCCCAAGGCGTCCGGGGCGGCGACTACACGTGGACTGCGCCCCAAGGCGTCCGGGGCGGCGACTACACGTGAACTGCACCCCAAGGCGTCCGGGGCGGCGACTACACGTGGACTGCACCCCAAGGCGTCCGGGGCGGCGACTACACGTGGACTGCACCCCAAGGCGTCCGGGGCGGCGACTACACGTGGACTGCACCCCAAGGCGTCCGGGGCGGCGACTACACGTGAACTGCACCCCAAGGCGTCCGGGGCGGCGACTACACGTTAACTGCGCCCCAAGGCGTCCGGGGCGGCGACTACACGTGGACTGCGCCCCAAGGCGTCCGGGGCGGCGACTACACGTGGACTGCGCCCCAAGGCGTCCGGGGCGGCGACTACACGTGAACTGCACCCCAAGGCGTCCGGGGCGGCGACTACACGTGGACTGCGCCCCAAGGCGTCCAGGGCGGCGACTACACATGAACTGCGCCCCAAAGCGTCCAGGGCGGCGACTACACATGAACTGCGCCCCAGGGCGTCCGGGGCGGCGACTACACATGAACTGCGCCCCAAGGCGTCCGGGGCTGCGACTACACGTGGACTGCCCCCAAGGCGTCCGGGGCGGCGACTACACGTGGACTGCGCCCCAAGGCGTCCGGGGTGGCGACTACAAGTGAACTGCGTCCCAAAGCGTCTGGAGCGGCGACTACACGTGGACTGCACCCCAAGGCATCCGCGGCGACTACACGTGGACTGCGCCCCAAGGCGTCCGGGGCTGCGACTACACATGAACTGCGCCCAAGGCGTCCGGGGTGGAGACTACACGTGGACTGCGCCCCAAGGCGTCCGGGGCGGCGACTACACGTGAACTGCACCCCAAGGCGTCCGGGGCGGCGACTACACGTGGACTGCGCCCCAAGGCGTCCGGGGTGGCGACTACACGTGGACTGCGCCCCAAGGCGTCCGGCGGCGACTACACGTGGACTGCGCCCCAAGGCGTCCGGTGGCAAGTTAATGTTCTTTATCGTGATTTTTCAACACTGTCCAGGGAGATGCATGAACCGTCTGTGCACGAGGCAGGACCACAGATTGGGGTCTCCATGAACGGACGCTAAAGAGAAGTCATCAGGGACAGACAACATGGACGCCGAGCCGCTCACTGAATCCTCTATGGGGTGAAAAAAAAGGTCCAATCTGCTGCAGGAGAGAAAACTAGGGCAAGAAGAGCAGGGGATCTGTGCCAGACCTGGGGGTGCTCTGTACTACATTGGGGTGACCTCCTCTTCGTGGGTGTGCGGTCATCCATCTCCGTACTCACCACCAGCACGTTCCCCGCGATGCCGGGTCCTGTGTGCAGCCGCTCCGGGTGCTTCATCTTCACGGACTGCAGGTACAGGCACATCCCGGTCAGAAAGTCCTTGGGCTGCCCGATGTCCATCCAGAACCCTGCAAGGCAGAACACATGACGGACAGACGGACGGAGGTGGAAACCCCGAGACTGGAATCAACCCCAGGAGAGCCCTCACCATGCAGCTCCATGGCGAAAAGCTGCCCATCCTGTGCCATCGCCGGGAAGATCTCCTTCTCTATTGAGGTGGGGCGCAACTGCAGGGAAAAGCAGAAGAGGCTCAGCACAGACCGGCTGCACCGCGCAAACTCCCACCACAGACCGGCTGCACCGCGCAAACCCCCACCACAGACCGGCTGCACCGCGCAAACCCCCACCACAGACCGGCTGCACCGCGCAAACCCCCACCACAGACCGGCAGCACCGCGCAAACCCCCACCACCACAGACCGGCGGCACTGCACCTCCCACACCAGGCTGACGGCACTGTGCAAACCCCCACTTCCACAGACCTGCGGCACCGCGCAAACCCCCACCACCACAGACCTGCGGCACTGCGCAAACCCCCACCACCACAGACCTGCGGCACTGCACCTCCCACACCAGGCTGACGGCACTGTGCAAAAACCCCACCACCACAGACCGGCAGCACCGCGCAAACCCCCACCACAGACCGGCAGCACCGCGCAAACCCCCACCACCACAGACCGGCGGCACTGCACCTCCCACACCAGGCTGACGGCACTGTGCAAACCCCCACTACCACAGACCTGCGGCACCGCGCAAACCCCCACCACCACAGACCTGCGGCACTGCACCTCCCACACCAGGCTGACGGCACTGTGCAAACCCCCACCACCACAGACCTGCGGCACTGATCAATCCCCCACCACCACAGACCTGCGGCACTGCACCTCCCACACCAGGCTGACGGCACTGTGCAAACCCCCACCACCACAGACCTGCGGCACCGCGCAAACCCCCACCACCACAGACCTGCGGCACTGCACCTCCCACACCAGGCTGACGGCACTGTGCAAACCCCCACTACCACAGACCTGCGGCACCGCGCAAACCCCCACCACCACAGACCTGCGGCACTGCACCTCCCACACCAGGCTGACGGCACTGTGCAAACCACCACCACCACAGACCTGCGGCACCGATCAATCCCCCACCACCACAGACCTGCGGCACCGCGCAAACCCCCACCACCACAGACCGGCGGCTCTGCACCTCCCACACCAGGCTGACGACACTGTGCAAACCCCCACCACCACAGACCTGCGGCACCGCACAAACCCCCCACCCCAGCGGCACCGCACCCCCCAGCCCCACCCCAGACCGGCGCACAATGCAAACCCCCCCACCCCAGACCGGCAGCACCGCACCCCCCTACCCCAGACCGACGGCACCGCACCTCCCACCACAGACCGGCGACGCACACCCGAGCTCATCACTGTAGGCACCTGGATGCGGTGCAGCACGGACGGGCAGAAGATGTACAATCCGGAGTTTATCTTGTTTGATACAAACACTTGAGGTTTCTCCACAAATCTCTGGATCTGACCGCACTCCGCGTCGTACAGCACCACCCCGTACTTCGAGGGCTCCTCCACCTTTGTGACCTGCACAGGAAGCAGCGATTAGCACAGGTTATATATCACCCGGTGTACAGCGCAAGTCAGAAGCTTCAGACATAGAAGGGTTAAAAGTGAATTATCAAAGAGCAAAATACAAAGAGAAATGTAAATACTGACGACGGAGGCGACGGGCGGTCACCGGATACAGACGACGGAGGCGACGGGCGGTCACCGGATACAGACGACGGAGGTGACGGGCGGTCACCGGATACAGACGACGGAGGCGACGGGCGGTCACCGGATACAGACGACGGAGGCGACGGGCGGTCACCGGATACAGACGACGGAGGCGACGGGCGGTCACCGGATACAGACGACGGAGGCGACGGGCGGTCACCGGATACAGACGACGGAGGCGACGGGCGGTCACCGGATACAGACGACGGAGGCGACGGGCGGTCACCGGATACAGACGGAACGGGCGGTCACCGGATACAGACGACGGAGGCGACGGGCGGTCACCGGATACAGACGACGGAGGCGACGGGCGGTCACCGGATACAGACGACGGAGGCGACGGGCGGTCACCGGATACAGACGACGGAGGCGACGGGCGGTCACCGGATACAGGCGACGGGCGGTCACCGGATACAGACGACGGAGGCGACGGGCGGTCACCGGATACAGACGACGGAGGCGACGGGCGGTCACCGGATACAGACGACGGAGGCGACGGGCGGTCACCGGATACAGACGACGGAGGCGAACGGCGCGGTCACCGGATACAGACGACGGAGGCGACGGGCGGTCACCGGATACAGACGACGGCGGTCACAGGATACCGATGACGGAGGTGACGGGCAGGCAGATACTAATGATTTACATTTTTCTTCATTCTTAAATAATAAGCCATTAACCCTTCTGTTACTGGAAGCTTCTTGCTTTTCACCATTTTTCGACACCTGCCTAAGACTTTTGCAGGGTTGAGCAGAGACCCCGGGTGAGATATCACAGTGTCAGCTCCCCCATATATCTCCTTGCCACTAACAAGGACCCCCTTGCACATTGTCCTGTCCTGGCTACAGGTCTCACCACAATGGTTCCCTCCTTCCCGTGGTGCTGATGGAATCGGACCATGTCCTCGAAGGGAAAGTCGCAGATGACATCGCTGTTCAGTACGAAGAACGGCTCTGGGTTCTCAGTCAGCAGCTGCCGGGCGAGAGCCAAGGGGCCCGCTGCCAATCAGAAGAGAGGGCATTGGTCACCCGTGACACGGACAACCCGCCGCAGCCCCCTCCAGGACGGGGACAACCCGCCCGCCGCAGCCCCCTCCAGGACACAGACAACCCGCCGGCAGCCCCCTCCAGGACACAGACAACCCGCCCGCAGCCCTCCCTGACACAGACAACCCGCACGCAGCCCTCCCTGACACTGACAACATGCACGTGGCCCCCCACTGATAACCTCCGCCCAGCCCACCCCCTTGACACGACAACCTCCTCGCAGCTCACCCGTTCCCAGCGGCTCCTTCTCGTGTGACATGGAGATGCGGATTCCCAACTGTCGAGAAGTAAACAGAGTAAGATGGCGGTCAGCGCCGCGGTGACGCGTGACGACAGGCTGGAGGAGCTTTTTCTTACCCGCTTCTCCTGCTCCTTCATCTCCTTCTCCAACATGTCTGACATGTAGCTGACGGCCAGGATGACGTGATTAACCCCGCCTGTCCACAGGAGAGAAGACACTGATGTTACCCTGTTTAGCGGGGGTACGTGGCGGCACAGCCGCGCTCCTCACCTTCACCAGCGCCTCCACCTGGTGCAGCAGGATCGGACGATTGCAGAAATCCACCAGGGGTTTGGGGACGCTGAGGGTCAGAGGTCGTAACCTCGTACCATAACCACCAACCAGGATCAAGGCCTTCATGTTCCCTACGAGAGAGGAAAGTGTGTGCTGCAGGTCACACCAGAAAACTACAGAGAGCCCGGACCGGGGGAGGAGGGGAAGGATGACATCCTGGGACTGATGGACGGGAGTGGGAGGGGACAGACGAGACCCCGGGACTGAGGAAGGGAGGAGAGGGGACAGACGAGACCCCGGGACTGAGGAAGGGAGGAGAGGGGGGCAGATGAGACCCCGGGACTGAGGAAGGGGGCAGAGGGGACAGACGAGACCCCGGGACTGAGGAAGGGGGGAGAGGGGGACAGACGAGACCCCGGGACTGAGGAAGGGAGGAGAGGGGGGCGGATGAGACCCCGGGACTGAGGAAGGGGGGAGAGGGGACAGACGAGACCACGGGACTGAGGAAGGGGGGAGAGGGGACACACAAGACCACGGGACTGAGGAAGGGGGGAGAGGGGACGAAAGAGACCCCGGGACTGAGGAAGGGGGGAGAGGGGACAGACGAGACCACGGGACTGAGGAAGGGGGGGAGAGGGGACAAACAAGACCACGAGACTGAGGAAGGGGGGAGAGGGGACGGAAGAGACCCCGGGACTGAGAAAGGGGGAGACGGAAGAGATCTCGGGACTGAGAAAGGGGGAGACGGAAGAGACCTCGGAACTGAGAAAGGGGGAGACGGAAGAGACCTCGGAACTGAGAAAGGGGGAGACGGAAGAGACCTCGGGACTGAGAAAGGGGGAGACGGAAGAGATCTCGGGACTGAGAAAGGGGGAGACGGAAGAGATCTCGGGACTGAGAAAGGGGGAGACGGAAGAGATCTCGGGACTGAGAAAGGGGGAGACGGAAGAGATCTCGGGACTGAGAAAGGGGGAGACGGAAGAGACCTCGGGACTGAGAAAGGGGGAGACGGAAGAGACCTCGGGACTGAGAAAGGGGGAGACGGAAGAGACCTCGGGACTGAGAAAGGGGGAGACGGAAGAGACCTCGGGACTGAGAAAGGGGGGGACGGACGAGACCTCGGGACTAAGAAAGGGGAAGACGGAAGAGATCTCGGGACTGAGAAAGGGGGAGACGGAAGAGATCTCGGGACTGAGAAAGGGGGAGACGGAAGAGACCTCGAGACTGAGAAAGGAGGAGACAGACGAGACCTTGGGACTGAGGAAAGGAGGAAAGGGGGGCGGACGAGACCCCGGGACTGAGGAAGGGGGGGAGAGGGGGCGGATGAGACCCGGGACTGAGGAAGGGAGGAAAGGGGGGCGGACGAGACCCCGGGACTGAGGAAGAGGGGAGAGGGGGGCGGATGAGACCCCGGGACTGAGGAAGGGGGCAGAGGGGACAGACGAGACCCCGGGACTGAGGAAGGGGGGAGAGGGGACAGACGAGACCCGGGACTGAGGAAGGGAGGAAAGGGGGGCAGATGAGACCCCGGGACTGAGGAAGGGAGGAGAGGGGGACGTACGAGACCTCGGGACTAAGAAAGGGGAAGACGGAAGAGATCTCAAGGCCTTCATGTTCCCTACGAGAGAGGAAAGTGTGTGCTGCAGGTCACACCAGAAAACTACAGAGAGCCCGGACCGGGGGAGGAGGGGAAGGATGACATCCTGAGACTGATGGACGGGAGTGGGAGGGGACAGACGAGACCCCGGGACTGAGGAAGGGAGGAGAGGGGACAGACGAGACCCCGGGACTGAGGAAGGGAGGAGAGGGGGGCAGATGAGACCCCGGGACTGAGGAAGGGGGGCAGAGGGGACAGACGAGACCCCGGGACTGAGGAAGGGGGGAGAGGGGACAGACGAGACCCCGGGACTGAGGAAGGGAGGAGAGGGGGGAGGATGAGACCCCGGGACTGAGGAAGGGGGGAGAGGGGACAGACGAGACCACGGGACTGAGGAAGGGGGGAGAGGGGACACACAAGACCACGGGACTGAGGAAGGGGGGAGAGGGGACGAAAGAGACCCCGGGACTGAGGAAGTGGGGAGAGGGGACAGACGAGACCACGGGACTGAGGAAGGGGGGAGAGGGGACAAACAAGACCACGAGACTGAGGAAGGGGGGAGAGGGGACGGAAGAGACCCCGGGACTGAGAAAGGGGGAGATGGAAGAGATCTCGGGACTGAGAAAGGGGGAGACGGAAGAGACCTCGGAACTGAGAAAGGGGGAGACGGAAGAGACCTCGGAACTGAGAAAGGGGGAGACGGAAGAGACCTCGGGACTGAGAAAGGGGGAGACGGAAGAGATCTCGGGACTGAGAAAGGGGGAGACGGAAGAGATCTCGGGACTGAGAAAGGGGGAGACGGAAGAGACCTCGGGACTGAGAAAGGGGGAGACGGAAGAGACCTCGGGACTGAGAAAGGGGGAGACGGAAGAGACCTCGGGACTGAGAAAGGGGGAGACGGAAGAGACCTCGGGACTGAGAAAGGGGAGGACAGAAGAGACCCGGGACTGAGAAAGGGGGAGACGGAAGAGACCTCGGGACAGTGGAGGGGGGCAGAGACCGGGAGACTGAGAAAGGGGGAGACGGAAGAGACCTCGGGACAGTGGAGGCGGGCTGAGAAGGGAGACGGGCGGGACTGAGAAAGGGGGAGACGGAAGAGATCTCGGGACTGAGAAAAGGGGGAGAGAACGGAAGAGATCTCGGGACTGAGAAAGGGGGAGACGGAAGAGATCTCGGGACTGAGAAAGGGGGAGACGGAAGAGACTCGGGACTGAGAAAGGGGGAGACGGAAGAGATCTCGGGACTGAGAAAGGGGGGACGGAAGAGACCTCGGAACTGAGAAAGGGGGGACGGAAGAGACCTCGGGACTGAGAAAGGGGGGACGGAAGAGACCTCGGGACTGAGAAAGGGGGAGATGGAAGAGACCTCGGGACTGAGAAAAGGGGGGGACGGAAGAGACCTCGGGACTGAGAAAGGGGGGACGGAAGAGATCCGGGACGAGAAAGGGGGGGACGGAAGAGATCTCGGGACTGAGAAAGGGGGAGACGGAAGAGACCCCAGGACTGAGAAAGAGGGGGACGAAGAGACCTCGGGACTGATAAAGGGGAGACGGAAGAGACCTCGGGACTGAGAAAGGGGGAGACGGAAGAGACTCGGGACTGAGAAAGGGGGAGACGGAAGAGATCTCGGGACTGAGAAAGGGGGAGACGGAAGAGACCTCGGGGACTGAGAAAGGGGGAGACGGAAGAGACCTCGGGACTGAGAAAGGAGGAGACGGAGAGACCTCGGGACTGAGAAAGAAGGAGACGGAAGAGACCTCGGGACTGAGAAAGAAGGGACGGAAGAGACCTCGGGACTGAGAAAGGGGGAGAGGAAGAGACCCGGGACTGAGAAGGGGGGGGGGGACGGACGAGACTCGGGACTGAGAAAGGGGGGGACGGAAGAGACCCGGGACTGAGAAAGGGGGAGACGGAAGAGACCCGGGACTGAGAAAAGGGGAGACGGAAAGATATTCGGAACT
Source organism: Oophaga sylvatica (assembly GCA_033576555.1). Classification (NCBI taxonomy): domain Eukaryota; kingdom Metazoa; phylum Chordata; class Amphibia; order Anura; family Dendrobatidae; genus Oophaga; species Oophaga sylvatica. The sequence goes on from JARQOD010004405.1 coordinate 27,580, forward strand.
GAGAAAGGGGGAGACGGAAGAGATCTCGGGACTGAGAAAAGGGGGAGACGGAAGAGACCACGGACCGAGAAAGGGGAGACGGAAGAGATCTCGGGACTGAGAAAGGGGGAGACGGAAGAGATTCGGGACTGAGAAAGGGGGAACGGAAGAGATCTCGGACTGAGAAAGGGGGAGACGGAAGAGACGGGACTGAGAAGGGGAGACGGAAGAGACCCGGACTGAGAAGGGGGAGACGGAAGAGACCGGGACTGAGAAAGGGGGAGACGGAAGAGACTCGGACTGAGAAAGGGGGAGACGGAAGAGACCTCGGGACTGAGAAAGGGGGAGACGAGAAGAGATCTCAGGGACTGAGAAAGGGGGAGACGGAAGAGACCGGACTGGAGGGGCGAGAGACGGGACTGAGAAAGGGGGGAGACGGAAGAGACCCGGGACTGAGAAAGGGGAGACGGAAGAGACCGGGACTGAGAAAGGGGGACGGAAGAGACCGGGACTGAGAAAGGGGGAGACGGAAGAGACCCGGGACTGAGAAAGGGGGAGACGGAAGAGACTCGGGACTGAGAAAGGGGAGACGGAAAGAGACCCGGGACTGAGAAAGGGGAGACGGAAGAGACTCGGGACTGAGAAAGGGGGAGACGGAAGAGACTCGGGACTGAGAAAGGGGGAGACGGAAGAGATCTCGGGACTGAGAAAGGGGGAGACGGAAGAGACCTCGGGACTGAGAAAGGGGGGAGACGGACAGAGACAGCTCGGGACTGAGAAAGGGGGAGACGGAAGAGACCTCGGGACTGAGAAAGGGGGAGCACGGAAGAGAGATCTCGGGACTGAGAAAGGGGGAGACGGAAGAGATCTCGGGACTGAGAAAGGGGGAGACGGAAGAGATCTCGGGACTGAGAAAGGGGGAGACGGAAGAGATCTCGGGACTGAGAAAGGGGGAGACGGAAGAGACATCGGGACTGAGAAAGAGGGGGACGGAAGAGACCCCGGGACTGAGAAAGGGGGAGACGGAAGAGACCTCGGGACTGAGAAAGGGGGAGACGGAAGTGACCCCGGGACTGAGAAAGAGGGAGACGGAAGAGATCTCGGGACTGAGAAAGGGGGAGACGGAAGAGATCTCGGGACTGAGAAAGGGGGAGACGGAAGAGACATCGGGACTGAGAAAGAGGGGGACGGAAGAGACCCCGGGACTGAGAAAGGGGGAGACGGAAGAGACCTCGGGACTGAGAAAGGGGGAGACGGAAGAGACCCCGGGACTGAGAAAGGGGGAGACGGAAGAGACCCCGGAAATGAGAAAGGGGGGGACGGAAGAGACCTCGGGACTAAGAAAGGGGGAGACGGAAGAGACCTCGGGACTGAGAAAGAGGGGGGACGGAAGAGACCTCGGGACTGAGAAAGGGGGGGACGGAAGAGATCTCGGGACTGAGAAAGGGGGAGACGGAAGAGACCTCGGGACTGAGAAAGAGGGGGACGGAAGAGAACCCGGGACTGAGAAAGGGGGAGACGGAAGAGACCCCGGGACTGAGAAAGGGGGAGACGGAAGAGAACCCGGGACTGAGAAAGGGGGAGACGGAAGAGACCTCGGGACTGAGAAAAGGGGGAACAGAAGAGACCCGGGACTGAGAAAAGGGGGGACGGAAGAGACCCCGGGACTGAGAAAGGGGGAGACGGAAGAGACATCGGGACTGAGAAAGAGGGGGACGGAAGAGACCCCGGGACTGAGAAAGGGGGAGACGGAAGAGACCTCGGGACTGAGAAAGGGGAGACGGAAGAGACCTCGGGACTGAGAAAGGGGGAGACGGAAGAGACATCGGGACTGAGAAAGAGGGGGACGGAAGAGACCCCGGGACTGAGAAAGGGGGAGACGGAAGAGACCTCGGGACTGAGAAAGGGGGAGACGGAAGAGACCTCGGGACTGAGAAAGGGGGAGACGGAAGAGACCTCGGGACTGAGAAAGAGGGAGACGGAAGAGATCTCGGGACTGAGAAAAGGGGGAGACGGAAGAGACCTCGGGACTGAGAAAGGGGGAGACGGAAGAGACCCCGGGACTGAGAAAGGGGGGGACGGAAGAGACCTCGGGACTGAGAAAGGGGGAGACGGAAGAGACCCGGGACTGAGAAAGGGGGAGACGGAAGAGACCCGGGACTGAGAAAGGGGGAGACGGAAGAGACCTCGGGACTGAGAAAGAGGGGGACGGAAGAGACTCCGGGACTGAGAAAGGGGGAGACGGAAGAGACCTCGGGACTGAAAAAGGGGGAGACGGAAGAGACCTCGGGACTGAGAAAGGGGGAGACGGACGAGACCCCGGGACTGAGAAAGGAGGAGACGAAAGAGACCTCGGGGCTGAGAAAGGAGGAGACGGAAGAGACCTCGGGACTGAGAAAGGAGGAGACGGAAGAGACCTCGGGACTGAGAAAGAGGGGGACGGAAGAGATCTCGGGATAGTGGAGGGGGCAGAGACCGGGGGACTGAGAAAGGGGGAGACGGAAGAGACCCCGGGACTGAGAAAGAGGGGGACGGAAGAGACTCCGGGACTGAGAAAGGGGGGGACGGAAGAGACCTCGGGACTGAGAAGGGGGAGACGGAAGAGACCCCGGGGCTGAGAAAGGGGGGGACGGACGAGACCCCGGGACTGAGAAAGAGGGGGACGGAAGAGACTCCGGGACTGAGAAAGAGGGGGACGGAAGAGACTCCGGGACTGAGAAAGGGGGGGACGGAAGAGACCTCGGGACTGAGAGAGGGGGGGACGGAAGAGACCCCGGGACAGGGGAGGGCGGCAGAGACCGGGGGACTGAGAAAGGGGGGGACGGAAGAGACCGGGGGACTGAGAAAGGGGGAGACGGACGAGACCCCGGGACTGAGAAAGAGGGGGACGGAAGAGACTCCGGGACTGAGAAAGGGGGGGACGGAAGAGACCTCGGGACTGAGAGAGGGGGGGACGGAAGAGACCCCGGGACAGGGGAGGGCGGCAGAGACCGGGGGACTGAGAAAGGGGGGGACGGAAGAGACCTCGGGACTGAGAAAGGGGGAGACGGACGAGACCCCGGGACTGAGAAAGAGGGGGACGGAAGAGACTCCGGGACTGAGAAAGGGGGGGACGGAAGAGACCTCGGGACTGAGAGAGGGGGGGACATAAGAGACCCGGGACAGGGGAGGGCGGCAGAGACCGGGGGACTGAGAAAGGGGGGACGGAAGAGACCGGGGGACTGGGAAAGGGGGGGACGGAAGAGACCTCGGGGCTGAGAAAGGGGGGACGGAAGAGACCTCGGGGCTGAGAAAGGGGGAGACGGAAGAGACCTCGGGGCTGAGAAAGGGGGAGACGGAAGAGACCTCGGGACTGAGAAAGAGGGGGACAGAAGAGACCTCGGGACTGAGAAAGGGGGGGACGGAAGAGACCTCGGGGCTGAGAAAGGGGGAGACGTTAGAGACCCCGGGACAGAGGAGGGCGGCAGAGACCGGGGGGAGGGCGGCTCTCACCTGCGGGGCTGACTCCGACTCACCAGGTTCGGGATCTTCACTTCCTACAGATCATTCAAACCTCTGACGTCAGAGCAGCTCCCGGGGGCGGGGCAGCGGCCTCGGTTCCGCTTCTCGGTGGATCCCGGTGTCTCTCCCGTCAGCTGCTGCCGGTGTCCCCGCTACTCTCCGGGGGACGCAGTTGCCGCTGAGGCTCCGCTGTGCGCGGCGCTACCTCTAGGCCACAGGCCGCATCTCAGTTTCCAAGGAAACAGAGTCAACCAATAGCTGTTGCCCTCGTGTGAGCCAATCAGCGACTGCCGCACTGCTGCAACTAGATTGGACTTCCGGGAGTCGCTGCCATGGAGACACTTCCAGCAACGCGGAAACAAAAATAAAAGCCGTGGCAACTGACTGACCTGAAAGCGTGGCGTCACATGATCTAAACCGGCCAATCAGAGGTCGTGCGAGCAGCAGTGCTTCCTGGGACGTGAGTTACGTCACAGCCTGTAGGTAGTGAGCGCAGGCGCAGTGCTGGCAGAGGCCGCTGCTCTTATTCTTCACATTTCTTTTTTTTTACAAGATTAATGAGAAGCGGAAATGATAAAAACAAGACGGGAGCGGCGCAAGATGGCGGCGCCGTCACCGAGGGCCACAGCGACCATTCAGGGCCCGAACCTCCATCATGGACCGAGGCTGAAGTCGGTTTCTTATTCGTGCAGTTTTTTCTTTTCTGTTTTTATAGGTTTAACAACAACAAATCCTCCCAATAATCACACACTGAGCAGCGCGGAGCCTGAGGGGAGCACACTGAGCGGCGCGGAGCCTGAGGGGAACACACTGAGGAGCGCGGAGCTGAGGGGAACACACTGAGGAGCGCGGGCCTGAGGGAACACTGAGCGCGCGGAGCCTGAGGGAACACACGAGGAGCCGGAGCCTGAGGGGAACACACTGAGAGCGCGGAGCCTGAGGGGAACACACTGAGCAGCGCGGAGCTGAGGGACACACCACTGGGCACGCGGAGCCTGAGGGGACACACTGAGCGCGCGGAGCCTGAGGGGAACACACTGAGCAGCGCGGAGCTGAGGGGAACACACTGAGCAGCGCGGAGCCTGAGGGGACACACTGAGCAGCGCGGAGCCTGAGGGAACACACTGAGCAGCGCGGAGCCTGAGGGGAACACACTGAGCAGCGCGGAGCCTGAGGGACACACTGAGGAGGCGGAGCCTGAGGGGAACACACTGAGAGGCGGAGCCTGAGGGACACACTGAGCGCGAGCCTGAGGGGAACACACTGAGAGCGCGGAGCCTGAGGGGAACACACTGAGAGCGCGGAGCCTGAGGGGAACACTGAGAGCGCGGAGCCTGAGGGGAACACACTGAGCAGCGGGAGCTGAGGAACACACTGAGCAGCGCGGAGCCTGAGGGGAACACACTGAGCAGCGCGGAGCTGAGGGGAACACACTGAGAGCAGCGGGCGGAGCACTGAGGGAACACACTGAGAGCGCGGAGCCTGAGGGGGACACACTGAGCAGCGCGGAGCCTGAGGGAAACACTGAGCGCGCGGAGCCTGAGGGGAACACACTGAGCAGCGCGGAGCCTGAGGGGAACACACTGAGCAGCGCGGAGCCTGAGGGGAACACACTGAGCGAGCGCGGAGCCTGAGGGGAACACACTGAGCGAGCGCGGAGCCTGAGGGGAACACACTGAGCGCGCGGAGCCTGAGGGGAACACACTGAGCGGCCGGAGCCTGAGGGGAACACACTGAGCAGCGCGGAGCCTGAGGGGAACACACTGAGGAGCCGGAGCCTGAGGGGAACACACTGAGAGCGCGGACGGGGGACACACTGAGCAGCGCGGGAGCCGAGGGGAGCACACTGAGCGGAGCCTGAGGGGAGCACACTGAGCAGCGCGGAGCCTGAGGGGAACACACTGAGCAGCGGGAGCCTGAGGGGAACACACTGAGCGGCGCGGAGCCTGAGGGGAACACACTGAGGCAGCGCGGAGCCTGAGGGGAACACACTGAGCGGCGCGGAGCCTGAGGGGAACACACTGAGCAGCGCGGAGCCTGAGGGGAACACACTGAGCGAGCGCGGAGCCTGAGGGGAACACACTGGAGCGGCGCGGAGCCTGAGGGGAACACACTGAGCGGCGCGGAGCCTGAGGGGAACACACTGAGCGGCGCGGAGCCTGAGGGGAACACACTGAGCGGCGCGGAGCCTGAGGGGAACACACTGAGCGGCGCGGAGCCTGAGGGGAACACACTGAGCGGCGCGGAGCCTGAGGGGAACACACTGAGCGGCGCGGAGCCTGAGGGGAACACACTGAGGAGCGCGGAGCCTGAGGGGAGCACACTGAGGGCGGAGCTGGGGGAGCACACTGAGCGCGCGGAGCCTGAGGGGACACACTGAGCGGCGCGGAGCCTGGGGGAACACACTGAGGGCGCGGAGCCTGAGGGACACACTGAGCCGAGCTAGGGACACCTGAGGGCGGAGCCTGAGGGGAACACACTGAGCGGCGCGGAGCCTGAGGGGAACACACTGAGCGGCGCGGAGCCGAGGGAACACACTGAGCAGCGCGGAGCCTGAGGGGAACACACTGAGCGGCCGGAGCCTGAGGGGAACACACTGAGGAGCCGGGGAGCCTGAGGGGACCTGAGGGGACACACTGAGCGCGGCGGGGCCCGAGGGGACACACTGAGCAGCGCGGAGCCTGAGGGGAACACACTGAGCGCGCGGAGCCTGAGGGGAACACACTGAGCGGCGCGGAGCCTGAGGGGAACACACTGAGGCGCGGAGCCTGAGGGACACCTGAGAGCGGGAGCCTGAGGGGAACACACTGAGCGCGGGAGCCGAGGGGAACACACTGAGGGCGCGGAGCCGAGGGGAACACACTGAGCGGCGGAGCCGAGGGGAACACACTGAGCGGCGCGGAGCCGAGGGGAACACACTGAGCGGCGCGGAGCCGAGGGGACACACTGAGGGCGCGGAGCCGAGGGGAACACACTGAGCGCGCGGAGCCCGAGGGGACACACGAGCAGCGCGGAGCCGAGGGGAACCCGAGCAGCGGGAGCCCGAGGGGAACACCGAGAGGCGGAGCCGAGGGGAGCACCGAGCAGGCGGAGCCGAGGGGACACCGAGCAGCGCGGAGCCGAGGGGAACACCGAGCGCGCGGAGCCGAGGGGAACACCCGAGCAGCGCGGAGCCGAGGGGAACCCGAGCGCGCGGAGCCGAGGGGAACACCCGAGCAGCGGGAGCCGAGGGGAACACCGAGCAGCGCGGAGCCCGAGGGGAACACCGAGCAGCGCGGAGCCGAGGGGAACACCGAGCAGCGCGGAGCCGAGGGGAACACCGAGCAGCGCGGAGCCCGAGGGAACACCGAGCAGCGCGGAGCCCGAGGGGACACGCGAGCAGCGCGGAGCCTGAGGGGAACACCGAGCGCGCGGAGCCTGAGGGGAACACACTGAGAGGGCGGAGCCTGAGGGAAGAGCGGCCGGAGCTGAGGGGAACACCTGAGCGCGCGGAGCCGAGGGGAACACACTGAGCGCGCGGAGCCTGAGGGGAACACACTGAGCGCGCGGAGCCGAGGGGAACCTCGAGAGCGGGAGCCTGAGGGGAAACGCCGAGCAGCGCGGAGCCTGAGGGGAACACCGAGCGCGCGGAGCCTGAGGGGAACCGAGCAGCGCGGAGCCGAGGGGACACGAGCGCCGGAGCGAGGGAACCGAGAGCGCTGAGGAGGGAACACCTGAGCAGCGCGGAGCCGAGGGACACGCCGAGCAGCGCGGAGCCTGAGGGGAACACGCCGAGCAGCGCGGAGCCTGAGGGGAACACGCCGAGCAGCGCGGAGCCTGAGGGGAACACACTGAGCAGCGCGGAGCCTGAGGGGAACCCGAGCACGCGGAGCCGAGGGAACACGCGAGCAGCGCGGAGCCTGAGGGGAACACGCCGAGCAGCGCGGAGCCTGAGGGGAACACGCCGAGCAGCGCGGAGCCTGAGGGGAACACGCCGAGCAGTGCGGAGCCTGAGGGGAACACGCCGACAGCGCGGAGCCTGAGGGGAACACGCCGAGCAGCGCGGAGCCTGAGGGGAAGACGCCGAGCAGCGTGAGGGGAACACACTGAGCAGCGCGGAGCCGAGGGGAACACGCCGAGGAGCGCGGAGCCTGAGGGGAACACGCCGAGGAGCGCGGAGCCTGAGGGGAACACGCGAGGAGGCGGAGCCTGAGGGGAACACAGCGAGGAGCGCGGAGCCTGAGGGGAACACGCGAGAGCGCGGAGCTGAGGGGAACACAGTGAGCAGCGCGGAGCCTGAGGGGAACACACTGAGCAGCGCGGAGCCTGAGGGGAACACACTGAGCGGCGCGGAGCCTAAGGGGACCACTGACGGCACGGAGCCTGAGGGGAACACCCGAGCGGGGCGGAGCCTGAGGGGAACACACGAGCGGCGCGGAGCCTGAGGGAGACACCGAGCGGCGCGGAGCCTTAGGGGAGCACACGAGCAGCGCGGAGCCTGAGGGGAGCACACACTGAGCGGCGCGGAGCCTGAGGGGAACACACTGAGCGGCGCGGAGCCTGAGGGGAACACACTGAGCGGCGCGGAGCCTGAGGGGAACACACTGAGCGGCGCGGAGCCTGAGGGGAGCACACTGAGCGGCGCTGAGTCTGAGGGGAGCACACTGAGCTGCGCGGAGCCTGAGGGGAACACACTGAGCAGCGCGGAGCCTGAGGGGAACACACTGAGCAGCGCGGAGCCTGAGGGGAACACACTGAGCAGCGCGGAGCTTGAGGGGAACACCCTTAAAATCAACGTCAAAAATTATAAAACTGGCACAAAAATGGGCATCAGAGGGCGGTAATGAAGGGGGTAAATGACTTTGGGCCGCTGATGTCACAGTATGAGTACAGATAGTGATGTCCCTCATCACACCAAGGCCCCCCGGCCTTTACTGTACAAGCTTTGCCATGACGGCTCCATTTCCTCCTATTATGCCTTGAGAAAATAAAAACTTGGGGCTGAAACAACATTTTGACTTAAATAAATAAATTTTCACATCGAAATGATAAAATGTAAAGGAAACATTGTGTAAAGCGCCTGCTCATCGCGGGCCCATGTGGATGCTTTCAGGGGTTTAGTCTCCAGATCGGTCCCTTGTGTCTCCTGCTTTGTCATAACAAGGACGCTACAAACGTGACACGGGATTCACAATCTGTTCCGGGGTCTGCCCTGGACCCAGACACCATTTCTGTCCGTAGATCCAGCACTGCAGCCACATAGGGGGAGATGTTACAAATGCAAATTTTCACGTTAAAGCAATATTATATTGCAAAAATAACATTTTAATTTCCATTTTTCTTTATTCCTGTGCAGCACTTGCAGGATTCACAAATGTCCTAACAGCAGTTAAAAGTAATGTTGTTGTTATCAGTGCTGTTATACTGATTACACTGATACCTGTCACCAGGATTGTGCTCAGTGACTACAGACAGTGTCAGGTCAGCGCTGTTATACTGATTACACTGATACCTGTCAGCAGGATTGTGCTCAGTGACTACAGGCAGTGTCAGGTCAGCGCCGTTATACTGATTACACTGATACCTGTCAGCAGGATTGTGCTCAGTGACTACAGACAGTGTCAGGTCAGTGCCGTTATACTGATTACACTGTCTGTAGTCACTGAGCACAATCCTGGTGACAGGTATCAGTGTAATCAGTATAACAGCACTGACCTGACACTGTAGTCACTGAGCACAATCCTGCTGACAGGTATCAGTGTAATCAGTATAACGGCGCCGACCTGACACTGTAGTCACTGAGCACAATCCTGCTGACAGGTATCAGTGTAATCAGTATAACGGCGCCGACCTGACACTGTAGTCACTGAGCACAATCCTGCTGACAGGTATCAGTGTAATCAGTATAACGGTGCTGACCTGACACTGCCTGTAGTCACTGAGCACAATCCTGCTGACAGGTATCAGTGTAATCAGTATAACGGCACTGACCTGACACTGTCTGTAGTCACTGAGCACAATCCTGCTGACAGGTATCAGTGAAATCAGTATAACTGTGCTGACCTGACGCTGTCTGTAGTCACTGAGCACAATCCTGCTGACAGGTATCAGTGTAATCAGTATAACGGCACTGACCTGACACTGTCTGTAGTCACTGAGCACAATCCTGCTGACAGGTATCAGTGTAATCAGTATAACGGTGCTGACCTGACACTGCCTGTAGTCACTGAGCACAATCCTGCTGCCAGGTATCAGTGAAATCAGTATAACGGCACTGACCTGACACTGTCTGTAGTCACTGAGCACAATCCTGCTGACAGGCATCAGTGTAATCAGTATAACGGCACTGACCTGACACTGTCTGTAGTCACTGAGCACAATCCTGCTGACAGGTATCAGTGTAATCAGTATAACGGTGCCGACCTGACACTGTCTGTAGTCACTGAGCACAATCCTGCTGACAGGTATCAGTGTAATCAGTATAACGGCGCTGACCTGACACTGCCTGTAGTCACTGAGCACAATCCTGCTGACAGGTATCAGTGTGATCATATAACGGCGCTGACCTGACACTGTCTGTAGTCACTGAGCACAATCCTGCTGACAGGTATCAGTGTAATCAGTATAACGGTGCCGACCTGACACTGTCTGTAGTCACTGAGCACAATCCTGCTGACAGGTATCAGTGTAATCAGTATAACGGTGCTGACCTGACACTGTCTGTAGTCACTGAGCACAATCCTGCTGACAGGTATCAGTGTAATCAGTATAACGGCGCCGACCTGACACTGTCTGTAGTCACTGAGCACAATCCTGCTGACAGTTATCAGTGTAATCAGTATAACGGCGCTGACCTGACACTGTCTGTAGTCACTGAGCACAATCCTGCTGACAGGTATCAGTGTAATCAGTATAATGGCGCCGACCTGACACTGTGTGTAGTCACTGAGCACAATCCTGCTGACAGGTATCAGTGTAATCAGTATAACGGCACCAACCTGACACTGTGTGTAGTCACTGAGCACAATCCTGCTGACAGGTATCAGTGTATTCAGTATAACGGCGCCGACCTGACACTGTCTGTAGTCACTGAGCACAATCCTGCTGACAGGTATCAGTGTAATCAGTATAACGGCGCTGACCTGACACTGTCTGTAGTCACTGACCACAATCCTGCTGACAGGTATCAGTGTAATCAGTATAACGGCACCAACCTGACACTGTGTGTAGTCACTGAGCACAATCCTGCTGACAGGTATCAGTGTAATCAGTATAACGGCGCCGACCTGACACTGTCTGTAGTCACTGAGCACAATCCTGCTGACAGGTATCAGTGTAATCAGTATAACGGCGCCAACCTGACACTGTAGTCACTGAGCACAATCCTGCTAACAGGTGTCAGTGTAATCAGTATAACAGCGCTGACCTGACACTGTCTGTAGTTACTGAGCACAATCCTGCTGACAGGTATCAGTGTAATCAGTATAACGGCACTGACCTGACACTGTCTGTAGTCACTGAGCACAATCCTGCTGACAGGTATCAGTGTAATCAGTATAACGGCACCAACCTGACACTGTGTGTAGTCACTGAGCACAATCCTGCTGACAGGTATCAGTGTAATCAGTATAACGGTGCCGACCTGACACTGTAGTCACTGAGCACAATCCTGCTGACAGGTATCAGTGTAATCAGTATAACAGTGCTGACCTGACACTGTCTGTAGTCACTGAGCACAATCCTGCTGACAGGTATCAGTGTAATCAGTATAACGGTGCTGACCTGACACTGTCTGTAGTCACTGAGCACAATCCTGCTGACAGGTATCAGTGTAATCAGTATAACGGCGCTGACCTGACACTGTCTGTAGTCACTGAGCACAATCCTGCTGACCGGTATCAGTGTAATCAGTATAACGGCGCTGACCTGACACTGCCTGTAGTCACTGAGCACAATCCTGCTGACAGGTATCAGTGTAATCAGTATAACGGCGCTGACATGACACTGTCTGTAGTTACTGAGCACAATCCTGCTGACAGGTATCAGTGTAATCAGTATAACGGTGCTGACCTGACACTGTCTGTAGTCACTGAGCACAATCCTGCTGACAGGTATCAGTGTAATCAGTATAACGGCACTGACCTGACACTGTCTGTAGTCACTGAGCACAATCCTGCTGACAGGTATCAGTGTAATCAGTATAACGGCACCAACCTGACACTGTGTGTAGTCACTGAGCACAATCCTGCTGACAGGTATCAGTGTAATCAGTATAACGGCGCCGACCTGACACTGTAGTCACTGAGCACAATCCTGCTGACAGGTATCAGTGTAATCAGTATAACGGTGCTGACCTGACACTGTCTGTAGTCACTGAGCACAATCCTGTTGACAGGTATCAGTGTAATCAGTATAACGGTGCCGACCTGACACTGTCTGTAGTCACTGAGCACAATCCTGCTGAAAGGTATCAGTGTAATCAGTATAACGGTGCTGACCTGACACTGTCTGTAGTCACTGAGCACAATCCTGCTGACAGGTATCAGTGTAATCAGTATAACGGTGCTGACCTGACACTGGCTTTTAGTCACTGAGCACAATCCTGCTGACAGGTATCAGTGTAATCAGTATAACGGTGCTGACCTGTCACTGTCTGTAGTCACTGAGCACAATCCTGCTGACAGGTATCAGTGTAATCAGTATAACGGTGCTGACCTGACACTGTCTGTAGTCACTGAGCACAATCCTGCTGACAGGTATCAGTGTAATCAGTATAACGGTGCTGACCTGACACTGTCTGTAGTCACTGAGCACAATCCTGCTGACAGGTATCAGTGTAATCAGTATAACTGTGCTGACCTGACACTGTCTGTAGTCACTGAGCACAATCCTGCTGACAGGTATCAGTGTAATCAGTATAACGGCGCTGACCTGACACTGTCTGTAGTCACTGAGCACAATCCTGCTGACAGGTATCAGTGTAATCAGTATAACGTGCTGACCTGACACTGTCTGTAGTCACTGAGCACAATCCTGGTGACAGGTATCAGTGTAATCAGTATAACGGCACTGACCTGACACTGTCTGTAGTCACTGAGCACAATCCTGCTGACAGGTATCAGTGTAATCAGTATAACGGCGCTGACCTGACACTGTCTGTAGTCACTGAGCACAATCCTGATCACAGTTATTCTACAGTTGTGCTCGAAGGTTTACACACCCCGGCAGAATTGTTGCTTTCTTGGCCTTTTTTCAGAGAATATGAATGATAACTCCAGACCTTTTTCTCCGCTCATGGTTAGTGGTTGGGTGAAGCCATTTATTGTCAAACTACTGTGTTATCTCTTTATAAATCATAATGACAACCCAAAACATCCAAATGACCCTTATCAAAAGTTCACATACCCCATTTCTTAACACTGTGTATTGCCCCCTCTAACATCAGTGACAGCTTGAAGTCTTTTGTGGTAGTTGTGGATGAGGTTATTTTCTCAGATGGTAACGCTCCCACTCTTCTTGGTAAAAGCCTCCAGTTCCTGTAAGTTCCTGGCCGTCTAGCATGAACTGCGCGCTTGACATCTCCCCAGAGAGGCTCAATGATACTGAGTCATTATGATGTAAAAAGAGAAAACACAGTAGTGACAATAAATGGCTTCACCCAACCACTAACCATGAGTGGAGAGAAAGGTTTGGTGTCATCATTCATGTTCTCTGAAAAAAAGGCCAAAAAAAGAAAATTTCTGCCGGGGTGTGTAAACTTTTGAGCACAACTGTAGAATAAAGACACAAATAACTAAAACCAAACCAAAGCCCCGTGGAGCCGGCCAGAAGGCTCCACCACTTACACCACCCACAGACAAGGCTCCGGGGCGGCCGACGTCACTGCACACAGACACGCGTGGGTGATAGAGCTCTAATATATAGATTTGATATATAGGATATAGAAATATATACATTTATGGGGAGTGGGACCGCCGTCCGGCAGACAGGAAGCGCCGCCATGATGTCACTTCCGGTCTGCGGCAGCAGTTTCTGGGAGGACGCCCCGAGGTGTCCGTCTCCGCGACTAGTGGTTCTCGCCATTGTAAAGCCCTGTCCGTGGCACGGCGTCCATCATACGGCTCACCCCAGGATGATGATGCGAGGACGACGTGCGGCCGAGGACCCTCAGAGAGGCTTTTGTGCGTTTCTCAGCCGTTCCCCGTCGGGCGGACATGACAGAGGGATAGAAGGAGATCTCCGGCCGCTGCTACTGGCTGTCGTCTCGGATGAGCTCCAGGACGCTGGTCAGGCTGCGCAGACCCAGCACGTAGCCCTGGTCCGGCCCGTCGTGCACCATCAGGTCGTCGCGGAAGCCTTTGTACGTGCTGTGGGCGAAGTCTATCATGCGGACGTCCACTTTGGGGCAGGTCTCCTGGTGCGGGGGGCGGCCGGTCCCGTCGTAGATGATGAGCAGCGAGCTGGAGTAGTAGCGGTATGAGGCCTGGATTTCCAGCACGGATATCAGACGCTTCAGTTTGCTCAGGATCGGCTCCACCAGGTCGGTGCGGAGATGGACGCCATTGTGCAGGTACTGGTACAGGGCCTGGCGGAAGCCCTCGGCGCTCAGGCCGCGGCCGTAGTACTTGTTCAGGCAGAGGTAATGCCCCGTGTTCATCTGGAAGACCTGCAGGAGAGAGGGATTGTGGTAACACGGCGCCAGACAGATGGCCGCAGCGCAACCAGCGGAAAGACCCACGGGGTCCCAGTAATAAGAGCACGCACCGCCACGGTCAGGCCAGACATTAACCCTTCCTGCCCCCCATCCTGGGAGCCGCACCTGCATGCCGCACACCCTCACACCCAGCGTGGCGGACGTGCTCTGCTCGCACTTCTTCATCTGCCGGGCCGCCTTCTCCTCGGACGCATCGTCGCCGTGCTGCCGCGTTCCCATCTTCAGGTCCAGGACACACGGGAACTTGAAATGGTGGACGACGTTCTCCAGCAGCAGGAATTCTGGGACAGAGTTAAGCCGTGACAACAGAGGAGGAATACTGTCACCGGACGCCCGCCCCACCGCTGCACAAGGATACTGTACATCTTGCGCTCCTTGGACTCGGAGCGCATGACGGCTCAGCTGCTGCTTGTGGCACCGCAGGCTCCAGGGGTTGTAGCTGATCCGCTCCATGCTCATCCCGCTGTTCCCGTCCAGCATCTGGAAGGGGGCGTCCGCCAGGACCTCCAGCTTGGGGCTCTTCATCTCTGGGACGCTGCAGGAGAGGCAGGGCGTGAAAATCTGCACACAGCGAACAAGCCCCCCGACGTACCCCTCGCATTGCGGGACCCCCGGGACGTCAATATGGACTAATGGCCCTAAATTATCCCGAGAGCCGGAGTCACTGGCAGCACCTGGACCTGATGGAGCAGAGCTGCAGTGTAAAGCATGAGGGAGGGCACTGCCTGCAATGAGGTTGGCGTACTGCCCAGTCTTCTCAATTTACAATCAGATAGGCCCCCGAAAGTGTAGAGGGCCCCAGGTTGGGGCCGAACGTCACCTCTCGCCGTGCTCCCCGCTAAGCGGCGGCCGTTCATCCTTGTGGTCGGTGCTGCTGGTCCGGTGCAGACTGCGGCGGGAGTACTTGCGTCTCGGATGGTCCCGGTCAGGAAAGTCTTCATGATCGGCCGCCTCACTCTCCACATACGGGTAAGCCACCAGGTTGATGTACCCATCACTGTCACCCTCAAAGCAGACAGACACCACACCTGGCGAGAGAGAGAGCGTCAGAGTCAGTACCGCAGGGCAGACACACCACAACAATGGGGACCCAAAGCCCACCAGCCACACAACACCCCTGTCCTGAAACCCACCCCCACCACAACGTCCCCTCCCCACATGTGGGATTGTACGGCCCTCCCA
The DNA here is from genome assembly GCA_033576555.1 of Oophaga sylvatica. Lineage (NCBI taxonomy): Eukaryota > Metazoa > Chordata > Amphibia > Anura > Dendrobatidae > Oophaga > Oophaga sylvatica. The sequence goes on from JARQOD010004405.1 coordinate 42,935, forward strand.
CGGACCACCCAGCCCCTCCCCCTGGATCGCCCTGCTCCTCCCCCAGCCAACATGCCCTTAGACCTCCATGTCCTTCCCCCTGGACCGCCCTGCTCCTCCCCCGTACCAACCTGCTCTTCGACCTCCCCCTACACCTCCATGTCCCTCCCCCTAGACCACCCATCCCCTCCCCCTGGACTGCCCTGTCCCTCCCGCTGGACAACCCTGCTCCTCCCCTGGACCAAACTGCCCTTCGACCTCCCATCCCCTCCTCCTGGACCGCTTTGCTCCTCCCCCAGACCAACATGCCCTTCGACCTCCATGTCGGTCCCCCTGGACCACCCAGCCCCTCCCTCTGGACCGCCCTGCTCCTCCCCCAGCCAACATGCCCTTAGACCTCCATGTCCTTCCCCCTGGACCGCCCTGCTCCTCCCCCGTACCAACCTGCTCTTCGACCTCCCCCTACACCTCCATGTCCCTCCCCCTAGACCACCCATCACCTCCCCCTGGACTGCCCTGTCCCTCCCGCTGGACAACCCTGCTCCTCCCCTGGACCAAACTGCCCTTCGACCTCCCATCCCCTCCTCCTGGACCGCTTTGCTCCTCCCCCAGACCAACATGCCCTTCGACCTCCATGTCGGTCCCCCTGGACCACCCAGCCTCTCCCCCTGGACATCCCTGCTCCTCCCCCGGACCAACATGCCCTTCGACCTCCCCCCTAGACCTCCATGTCCCTAGCCCACCTTGCCCCTCCCCTGGACCAACATGCCCTTTGACCTCCATGTCCATCCCCCTGGACCACCCAGCCCCTCCTCCTGGACACCCTGCTCCTCCCCCGGACCAACATGCCCTTCGGCCTCCATGTCCCTCCCCCCTGGACCTTTCCCCGGTCCAACATGCCCTTCGACCTCTGCCATCCCCCTGGACCACCCAGCCCCTCCCCCTGGACCACCCTGCTCCTCCCCCGAACCAACATGCCCTTCGACCTCCATGTCCGTCCCCCTGGACCACCCAGCCCCTCCCCCTGGACCACCCTGCTCCTCCCGCGGACCAACATGCCCTTCGTCCTCCATGTCCGTCCCTCTGGACCACCCAGCCCCTCCCCCTGGACCGCCCTGCTCCTCCCCCGGACCAACATGCCCTTCGACCTCCATGTCCGTCCCTCTGGACCACCGAGCCCCAGCATATCACTCATTAGCACAAGTCTCCCCGTCGCACACGACTACACTTCGGGGAGAAGTTGTGGATTATCTTGTCAGTTCCGCTGTGTAATGGGGGGTTTCAGGCATCGGGGTCTCACCTTTATATTCCGGGGTAAACTCTTTCATCTCGGGGGGAGGGACTCGTAGAATCGCTGCTCGCGGGAGATGAGGGGCTTGCAGACAGTGTGGTCGTCGTAGCGCATCATACTGCTGTGGCCCCCCACCTGATGGATGAACGGCTCCAGCAGGACCCCCCGGCCCCTGTCGCACACGGCACCACTCTGGACGAACTTCCCCACTTCCATGATTTGACAAACACACATTGCGTTGGACGCCCGATGCTCAGCCGGGGCATGGGGAGTGGCGCAGGGGCCGGGCAGCGGTACGGGGGGCCGGAGGGCAGCGGCTCCTTCACCTGGGAATCGCTTCTCAGATCTGAGGAAGAGAAGAAAAACAGATAAAGGAGACTGCGAGCAGCGGTGATCTGCGCTGGGGCAGCGGTTGTGACTGACGGCGGGCGAACATATCAGTGACCAAGTGACGGATCAAATGTCCCCCAAAGGGTTAACAGCGCTGGGTGAGGAGGCCGGTGGAAAAAGGAACTCGAGGCGGAAAGTCTCTGAATAATTAAGTCTGGAGAAAAGTTACAGGAAGCAGCCGAGCCCCCCCCCCCCGAGAGCAGCAGCGGCCGAGCCCCCCCGAGAGCAGCGGCGGCCGAGCTCCCCACGAGAGCAGCGGCAGCCGAGTCCCAGACAGCAAGAGCAGCGGCGGCCGAGCCCCAGAGAGCAAGAGTAGCAGCGGCCGAGCCCCCCCGGAGAGCGCCAGCCCCCCCCCGAGACCAGCGGCGGCCGAGCTCCCCCCCCCCCCCCCCCCCCCCGAGACCAGCGGCGGCCGAGCCCCAGAAGCAAGAGCAGTGGCGGCCGAGCTCCCCCCCCCCCCCCCCCCCCGAGACCAGCGGCGGCCGAGCCCCAGAGAGCAAGAGCAGAGGCGGCCGAGCCCCAGAGAGCAGCGGCCGAGCCCAGAGAGCAGCAGCGCCGAGCCCCAGAGAGCAGCAGCGGCCGAGCCCCAGAGAGCAAGAGCAGCGGTGACCGAGCCCCAGAGAGCAAGAGCAGCGGCAGCCGAGCCCCAGAGAGCAAGAGCAGCGGCAGCCGAGCCCCAGAGAGCAGCGGCGACCGAGCCCCAGAGAGCAGCGGCGGCCGAGCCTCAGAGAGCAGTGGTGACCGAGCCCCAGAGAGCAAGACCAGCGGCAGCCGAGCCGCAGAGAGCATCGGTGACCGAGCCACAGAGAGCAGCGGCGGCCGAGCCTCAGAGAGCAGTGGTGACCGAGCCCCAGAGAGCAAGACCAGCGGCAGCCGAGCTGCAGAGAGCATCGGTGACCGAGCCCCAGAGAGCAGCAGTGACCGAGCCACAGAGAGCAGTGGTGACCGAGCCCCAGAGAGCAGTGACAGCCGAGCCCCAGAGAGCAAGAGCAGCGGTGACCGAGCCCCAGAGAGCAAGAGCAGCGGTAGCCGAGCCCCAGAGAGCAAGATCAGCGGAAGCCGAGCCCCAGAGAGCAAGAGCAGCGGCAGCCAAGCCTCAGAGAGCAGCGACGGCTGAGCCCCAGAGAGCAAGAGCAGTGACAGCCGAGCCCCAGAGAGCAAGAGCAGCGGTGACCGAGCCCCAGAGAGCAAGAGCAGCGGTAGCCGAGCCCCAGAGAGCAAGATCAGCGGCAGCCGAGCCCCAGAGAGCAAGAGCAGCGGCAGCCAAGCCTCAGAGAGCAGCGACGGCTGAGCCCCAGAGAGCAGCGGTGACCGAGCCCCAGAGAGCAAGAGCAGCGGTGGCCAAGCCGCCCGAAAGCAACGACAGCTGAGCCCCCCCGAGAGCAGCGGCGGCCGAGCCCCTGACACCAGAGAACACGGCATACAGATCACCTCCTTCTGCAGGTGATCTGCGCTGATGAGGGGGCTGCGAGGCGCATGCTTCATTACGTGACGACGAGCCGGAGTCAGGTCTGGGTTTCGGCCCCTCACACACGGCTCTGCCCGGCTTGTTGGATCCGGGTGAAAAAGCTCCAAACGTCGCATCATTTTTGTCTCTCACTTCCCACAAACATTTTGTAAGATTTGAAAAGTTTTTATACTTTTCAGTTACGTAAAAACTTAGATGAACGGCGGCCATCACTGCGTCCGCTCACAGAGAGGGGGATCGGCGGATTTATCTGCGGCGGCTCCTCCGGTGGTGGCGGGTGTATCTGCGGAGGCTCCTCCGGTGGTGGCGGGGGTATCTGCGGAGGCTCCTCCGGTGGTGGCGGGGTATCGGCGGAGGCTCTCCGTGGTGGCGGGATCTGGGGCTCCTCCGGTGGTGGCGGGTGTATCTGCGGAGGCTCCTCCGGTGGTGGGGGTATCTGCGGAGGCTCCTCCGGAGGTGGCGGGGGTATCTGCGGAGGCTCCTCCGGATGGTGGCGGGGGTATCGCGGAGGCTCCTCCGTGGTGGCGGGGTATCTGCGAGGCTCCTCCGGTGGTGGCGGGTGTATCTGCGGAGGCTCCTCCGGTGGTGGCGGGTGTATCTGCGGAGGCTCCTCCGGTGGTGGCGGGTGTATCGGCGGAGGCTCCTCCCAGGGCCGGCTCCAGGTTTTTATGGGCCCCGGGCGAAAGAGCCTCAGTGGCCCCTTTAACACAGACCACGATTCATGATGCACAGATACTGCAGAGAAATATAGATACAGCACAATGCCAAACACTTCACTTCTTCCATTACATGAGTGATATCTATTGTAAATTGTACAATAGCTCAAAAACCGCCAAATCCTCACAGCGCACAGTACAGACTGGATAGTACAGTCCTCCATACAATATTATGGGCACCACATAGTCTCCCCCTCATCACCCATATAATACCCCATGCAGGATGTCACCCCACCATCCCCCATATAATGCTCCATACAGGATACTGGTCCCCATATAATGCTCCATACAGAATATTGGTCCCCATATAATGCTCCATACAGGATACTGGTCCCCATATAATGCTCCATACAAAATATGGAGCTCTCCTCTGCGCTGTACTGCGTTCTGCACTGTTACGGCTCAGGAAAGGGCGCTGTGGAAAGACTCCCCATTATCATCATGATTGCCTCCTTATCATCATCATTGCCTCCCCATCATCATCATGGTCTCCCCATTATCATCAATGCCTGCCCATCATCAACATCTACTCCCATCATCATCATCTCCCCATCATCAATGCCTGCCCATTATCATCTTCTCCCCATCATCATCAATGCCTCCCCATTATCAGCAATGCCTGCCCATCATCATCTCCTCCCCATCATCATCATCAATGCCTGCCCATTATCATCAATGCCTGCCCATTATCATCATCTTCTCCCCATCATCATCATCAATGCCTCCCCATTATCAGCAATGCCTGCCCATCATCACACACAGACAGCACACAAGCACTCTCTCACATACATACACACACATACACACACACACACACACAAAGCACTGCACTACATACACACAGACACACAGAGACACACACACACACACGTCTTACCTGTCCGGCGTCCCCGCTCTTTCTGCCACAGCCGGCCGCTGAATGATGACGTCATTCAGCGGCGCTGCTGTGAGAGGAAGCGCCGGCGCCCCCTGGAGCCCGGAGCTGCGGCAGCGGAGGCACGGGGGAGGTAAGTATTGTGCCAGCTGATGCCGGGGCCCTGAGCAAGCGGGGGGGGGGGGGGGGGCCAGTGGCGGCGCTGACACCGCTCTCCTCCGCTAACGGGCGCGAGGGTGCCAGACTGCGAGTGGGCCCCTCCGCCTGCTCAGGGCCCCGGCACTTGCCCAGGTGTGCCGGGTGCTGACGCCGGCCCTGGCTCCTCCGGTGGTGGCGGGTCTATCGGCGGAGGCTCCTCCGGTGGTGGCGGGTGTATCTGCGGAGGCTCCTCCGGTGGTGGCGGGGGTATCTGCGGAGGCTCCTCCGGAGGTGGCGGGGGTATCGGCGGAGGCTCCCCCGGTGGTGGCGGGGGTATCGGCGGAGGCTCCTCCGGTGGTGGCGGATGTATCTGCGGAGGCTCCTCCGGAGGTGGCGGGGGTATCGGCGGAGGCTCCTCCGGTGGTGGCGGGGGTATCGGCGGAGGCTCCTCCGGTGGTGGCGGGTGTATCTGCGGCGGTTCCTCCGGTGGTGGCGGGTGTATCTGCGGAGGCTCCTCCGGTGGTGGCGGGTGTATGTGCGGAGGCTCCTCCGGAGGTGGCTGGTGTATCGGCGGAGGTTCCTCCGGTGGTGGCGGGTGTATCGGCGGAGGCTCCTCCGGTGGTGGCGGGTGTATCTGCGGAGGCTCCTCCGGAGGTGGCGGGGGTATCGGCGGAGGCTCCTCCGGTGGTGGCGGGTGTATCTGCGGAGGCTTCTCCGGAGGTGGTGGGGGTATCGGCGGAGGCTCCTCCGGTGGTGGCGGGTGTATCTGCGGAGGCTCCTCCGGAGGTGGCGGGGGTATCGGCGGAGGCTCCTCCGGTGGTGGCGGGGGTATCGGCGGAGGCTCCTCCGGTGGTGGCGGGTGTATCTGCGGCGGTTCCTCCGGTGGTGGCGGGTGTATCTGCGGCGGTTCCTCCGGTGGTGGCGGGTGTATCTGCGGAGGCTCCTCCGGTGGTGGCGGGTGTATGTGCGGAGGCTCCTCCGGAGGTGGCTGGTGTATCGGCGGAGGCTCCTCCGGTGGTGGCGGGGGTATCGGCGGAGGCTCCTCCGGTGGTGGGGGTGTATCTGCGGCGGTTCCTCCGGTGGTGGCGGGTGTATCTGCGGAGGCTCCTCCGGAGGGTGGCGGGGGTATCTGCGGAGGCTCCTCCGGTGGTGGCGGGTGTATCTGCGGAGGCTCCTCCGGTGGTGGCGGGGGTATCGGCGGAGGCTCCTCCGGTGGTGGCGGGTGTATCTGCGGCGGTTCCTCCGGTGGTGGCGGGTGTATCTGCGGAGGCTCCTCCGGTGGTGGCGGGTGTATCTGCGGAGGCTCCTCCGGTGGTGGCGGGGGTATCGGCGGAGGCTCCTCCGGTGGTGGCGGGTGTATCTGCGGCGGTTCCTCCGGTGGTGGCGGGTGTATCTGCGGAGGCTCCTCCGGTGGTGGCGGGGGTATCGGCGGAGGCTCCTCCGGTGGTGGCGGGTGTATCGGCGGCGGTTCCTCCGGTGGTGGCGGGTGTATCTGCGGAGGCTCCTCCGGTGGTGGCGGGGGTATCTGCGGAGGCTCCTCCGGTGGTGGCGGGGGTATCGGCGGCGGCTCCTCCTGTGGTGGTGGGGGTATCGGCGGAGGCTCCTCCGGTGGTGGCGGGTGTATCTGCGGAGGCTCCTCCGGTGGTGGCGGGTGTATCTGCGGAGGCTCCTCCGGAGGTGGCGGGGGTATCGGCGGAGGCTCCTCCGGTGGTGGCGGGTGTATCTGCGGAGGCTCCTCCGGAGGTGGCGGGGGTATCGGCGGAGGCTCCTCCGGTGGTGGCGGGGGTATCGGCGGAGGCTCCTCCGGTGGTGGCGGGTGTATCTGCGGCGGTTCCTCCGGTGGTGGCGGGTGTATCTGCGGAGGCTCCTCCGGAGGTGGCGGGGGTATCTGCGGAGGCTCCTCCGGTGGTGGCGGGGGTATCGGCGGAGGCTCCTCCGGTGGTGGCGGGTGTATCTGCGGCGGTTCCTCCGGTGGTGGCGGGTGTATCTGCGGAGGCTCCTCCGGAGGTGGCGGGGGTATCGGCGGAGGCTCCTCCGGTGGTGGCGGGGTATCGGCCCCTCTCTGAGGGTCACATGACTCCTCCCACCCTGGTGATGTCATCACATGACTCCTCCCACCCCGGTGACGTCATCACACATGGCTCCGCACATTACAAGATACCGAGAACAAGAGCTGCCAATCACAACACACAGTGCAGCCCCGCCCACACATCTGGAGCTCCGCCCCTAAGAGGTACTTCATTTTAGCCCCTCCCACACAGCGGGCCCTGAAAAACTCCGCCCACTCCACGCCTTCCTCTCAACGGCTCCTCCCATGACCTTCCGGCTCGGCGCTCGCTGACGCCCCCCTGTGGTGGCATCGTTCCCATGATCTCCTTATGACCCCCGGTCCCGCCGCTCCGCGCAGCCCGGCACTCCCCTCACCTGTGACCGCCTCTGGTCGGGGGGCGGCTGCCCGCGGGTGTCTTCTCCAGACCCGGCTCCTCTCACCCGCTCCGGTCCTGTTCAAATCAACAACAAGATGGCGACCAGCCGGGAAAGAGGCGGCTCAGCCACTCGTTGTCATGGCAACACGATTCGCAGGTCACGCCCTTCTCAGATCTTCACCAATCAGAGGAATGTATAAAAGATGCGACAGTCGTCAGTCTGGTTCCTATTGGTCGAAGCCGGTGTCATTCACAGTCCTGTAGTCCCGCCCATCGAACGCGCTGTCATTCGCTGACGTTTAGTCACGTGATCAGAGTTATGGCTTTTGATTGGCTGCAGGCGAAGGTGCATCGAAGGTGAGTTGCGCGTTCTCCCCCTGCTGCTAAATGTGAGGCACAGTCCCGTCGGAGTCGTCGCCTCCCCTGTGTGAACGGAGTGTTTAGCTCCCCCTTGTGGCCGCAGCGGGGACGTCTTCCTCACCCCTGTGGCGCCATTTTTGCTCTCTGCTCGGTTCCGGTGCTTTTCGTTTTTGTGCCTTGCGCCGGTGTTGCTGCTCCCTCCCTTCCCTTTCATCAGTTTTTCCTATTCTTTGTGGCAGGGCGATCGCACGGGTCCGTTCTGTTTTATTTTCGCCACTCCATTGTTGAGATATTAGGGGTCAATGTATTTGTAGCCAAGTGGGCGTGACCAGATTCCCCGCCTCTTGTAATGTGACTGAGGGAAGCGGAGCACAGGCTCAGGCTGCAGACACGTGTTTCGGGCTGTTGCTCCTCGTCAGTGCAAAGGATGAGAGCTGATGTGTCTGGACGGCTGAGGGGTAACCGTTCGCCTCATGGACAGTGACATCCCGGCTCCGGCATGCCAAGGTGCGGAGGCTTATACGCCACGTATGCTCCTCTGCGAAATGTAAGACGCAGATGGCCTCTTCCCTCAGAATACGCCTCCTCACCTTGGCATGGCAGAGCCAGGATGTCACTGTCCCCAAGGAGAGCGGTTACCCTGACACTAGGATCCCAGGGACGCCACACACTCCTGGGGCACCATAGTATCGGGGCCCCTACACTGGGGTGTGAGGTCTGGTGGTAGCAAGCTGAGCGAGTAGCGGGGGAGGTGGGTGAGGTGGGCGAGCAGCGGGGGGAGGTGGGCGAGCAGCGGGGGGAGGTGAGCGAGCAGCGGGGGAGGTGGCCGAGCAGCAGGGGGTGAGGTGGGCGAGCAGCAGGGAGTGAGGTGGGTGAGCAGCAGGGGGTGAGGTGGGCGAGCAGCGGGGGGTTGTGGTGGGCGAGCAGCGGGGGGGAGGTGGCCGAGCAGCGGGGGTGAGGTGGGCGAGCAGCAGGGGTTGTGGTGGGCGAGCAGCAGGGGTTGTGGCGGGCGAGCAGCAGGGGGTGAGGTGAGCGAGCAGCAGGGGTTGTGGTGGGCGAGCAGCAGGGGTTGTTGCGGGCGAGCAGCAGGGGGTGAGGTGGGCGAGCAGCAGGGGTTGTGGTGGGCGAGCAGCAGGGGTTGTTGCGGGCGAGCAGCAGGGGTTGTTGCGGGCGAGCAGCAGGGGGTAAGGTGGGCGAGCAGCAGGGGGTGAGGTGAGCGAGCAGCAGGGGTTGTGGTGGGCGTGCAGCAGGGGTTGTTGCGGGCGAGCAGCAGGGGTGAGGTGAGCGAGCAGCAGGGTTGTGGTGGGCGAGCAGCAGGGGGTGAGGTGGGCGAGCAGCAGGGGTTGTTGCGGGCGAGCAGTAGGGGAGGAGGTGGCCGAGCAGCGGGGGTGAGGTGGGCGAGCAGCAGGGAGTAAGGTGGGCGAGCAGCAGGGGGTGAGGTGAGCGAGCAGCAGGGGTTGTTGCGGGCGAGCAGCAGGGGGTGAGGTGAGCGAGCAGCAGGGGTTGTGGTGGGCGAGCAGCAGGGGTTGTTGCGGGCGAGCAGCAGGGGGTGAGGTGGGCGAGCAGCAGGGGGTGAGGTGGACGAGTAGCAGGGGCTGTTGCGGGTGAGCAGCAGGGGGTGAGGTGGGCGAGCAGCAGGGGGTGAGGTGGGCGAGCAGCAGTGGGTGAGGTGGGCAAACAGCGGGGGGTTGTGGTGGGCGAGCAGCGGCGGGTTGTGGTGGGCGAGCAGCAGGGAGTGAGGTGAGCGAGCAGCAGGGGTTGCGGGCGAGCAGCAGGGGGTGAGGTGAGCGAGCAGCAGGGGGTGAGGTGGGCGAGCAGCAGGGAGTGAGGTGGGCGAGCAGCAGGGAGTGAGGTGAGCGAGCAGCAGGGGTTGTTGCGGGCGAGCAGCAGGGGGTGAGGTGAGCGAGCAGCAGGGGTTGTGGTGGGCGAGCAGCAGGGGTTGTTGCGGGCGAGCAGCAGGGGTTGTTGCGGGCGAGCAGCAGGGGGTGAGGTGGGCGAGCAGCAGGGGTTGTAAGGTTCTTTGTCTCTGTTGACATGTTCCTTGAAACTCAGTTTTCCGTCGGCCATTTTGCTTTCTGTCTTTCTGCAGCTCTTGCCCTCAGTTAATATGGAGTTTCCAGTTTTCATGTTCCCGCCCTGATTCTTCCCTCTTGCTTCTTAAGCAGCCTCAGCTGAACAATCAGTGCTCCTGAATCAAGCCTCAGTCAGTCTGTGACCTGACTCCTGGAAGCCTTGGACTTGTACTCCAGCTATTCCCTACCGAGGAACCTTGGAACACTTTTGGACTCTGGAAACCTGCTGTTTGGTGAATCCATGTTTGCAGAGGAATTACGGTACAGAGAAGAGATCCTGAACCTGCTTTGGAGATTTATTGTACTGCTTGAAGTTACTCTGCCTGCTGTGTCTCCTGTCGCTGTTCCTGCAAACTGTGTGAACTTTTCAGCATGCTTGTATGAAGTAATACAAGTCATTTCATTTCACCCTATGTCTCCTGTGTTTTCCTCGCACCCAAGCACAAGACGCTATAGGAACTGTACACTATACATTACAAGATTCAGGAGCCAATGTTTAGTGTCTGCTGGGTCTGGGAAAGCCGTGTCTGCTGTGACTGTGGATATCAGATGTCCGTTTAATACCTTCTGTGATGACAGTGGTTGTGACTTCTCACAACCATTCCAGGTGGAGCAGTTCCCTTAAATGTTACTCTGCAGTGTTACCACAGGTAAACACTATTGTTTTTTTTTTTTTTCCTTTCCTCTTCTCCTTCAGCACTTCTGCCTTAAAAGATCTGGAAGATGGAGGCCCGCATAAAGGAACTTTGGGGAGTGACTGATACAATCCTTTCAGATGTACAGACTTTAAAAACCCGTTTTGCAAGCCTACAGGACCTCACTAATCATAATTTGCAAGTGTTTGGACAGACTACCCAGGAATTGCGAGCCAGGATTGTGGCTCTAGAGGAACGAGCCCAGGCTCCTGCCATAACCCCGAGTTCTGGGATCCCCAAATTACCTCCTTTTCGTTTTGGCGGTGAACGTGAGAAATTCAGGGGATTTATTAATCAATGCAATCTTTTTTTTTCGCACATGCTTCACAATTTCCCACTGAACGATCCAAAGTGCTTACTATAATTATGTTGCTTACCAATAAGGCTTTGATGTGGGCAAACCCTCTGATTGAGACTGAGGATGAATGTTTGGATCATCTTGATGCTTTCATTTCAGCCATGGGGCAGGTGTTTGATGACCCCAATCGAGGTGCAACAGCTGAAGCAGCCATGTTAGCTTTGCGCCAAGGTAAGCACTCGGTAGCTGGAGATGGGCTCTTGATACCACTTGGGACACTTCCGCTAAGAAATCTATTTTTCGGAAAGGGTTGTCTCCACTGATTAAGGATGAACTTGCTCGTGCCGACCCTCCCACTGCGTTAGGTGACTTTATTAACTATTGTATCCGTATTGATGCTCGTCTGACTGAACGCAGACAAGAGAGATGGTTCGAAAATAATCGCACTAACCTTTTACTACCTCCCTCCTCAGCTAAGGAACCTTTGAGTAGGATCACAAGGGAACCAGAACCTGAACCCATGCAGGTGGACTCTTTACAAAGACGGGTTAGTGATGCACGCAAAGAACATCGTATAAAGGAAAATCTATGTTTCTACTGTGGTAAGTCAGGGCACTTCATTATAAACTGCCCCAGCCGTTCTCGTAAGACTACTGTAGCAGTCATTCACTGTGAGTGTTGCGAGAGGAGCTCTGTCATGTCCGAGCCTCAGGCTCCAGAGAGATCTGCTGTAAGACATCTTGATTTCTCGGACTTAAACTCCGTTACTTCTGAGGACGTTGACTGTGTAAACGCTGCAATTTTTCAAGTTTCCTCAGCGGTGTTCCCAGCTGAGTTGTAAGAAAAACAATTCTCATTGCTTTCTTTCCATCAAACTCTGGGTTGACTCAGCTTGGGTGTCTAGCTCTGCTATGATCGACTCAGGGGGAAGTGGAAATTTTATGGATGTCTCCTTTGCTCTGAAACAGGGAATACGTTCAGTGAAGAAGGCTACTCCAGTACAGATGGAAACGGTGGATGGCTCCCTGCTGACCTCTGGACCAGTGGATCAGGAAACAGAGCCTTTGAGGGTTCTTATGGGTAAAGATCATCAAGAGAAACTGTCCTTTATGCTTATCTCTTCTCCCCACTTTCCCATTATTCTAGGGCTACCATGGCTGCAGGCTCAGAATCCTACCATTAACTGGGAGACCAAGGAATTACACTTTCCAGAGAAACAGATGAGTCCAAAAGTTTCAGCTTGCTCTGTTCCTAAAGGAACCATGTCAGTCCCTGAACTACCAGCTGTATACCAGGACTATGTGGATTTATATGAAAAAATAACCGTGTGCACAACCAAGTAGGTGCCAGAGTAGGTTCCCACACCGTATCTAATAGAAAATGAACTCGGCACTCAACTTTAGTATAGTGAGAATAAAGATTTTTATTCACAGTAGTAACACGAAACGTTTCGGTCCTATATCATGGACCTTCATCAGTCACAGATACTACTGGGAAGGG